>PVIY010018282.1:0-47924 GCA_004026745.1 Myrmecophaga tridactyla | reverse complement strand
CTTGATATTCTCACAAGCAGTGTGGACAACCAAAGCTACAGGCTGAGCCCCCAGTCTTGGGGGTTGTTCATATGAAACTTAACCCCACAAAGGATAGGTCAAGTCTACTTAAAATTTAGGCCTAAGAGTCACCCCCAAGAGAGCCTCTTTTGTTGCTCAGATGTGGCCTCTCTCTCCAGCCAACATGATGAGCAGTCTCACCACCCTCCCCCTATCTGCGTGGGACATGACTCCCAGGGGTGTGGACCTTCCTGGCAACATGGGACAGAGATCCTGGAATGAGCTGAGACTCAGCATCAAGGGATTGAGAAAGACCCTAGAATGAGCTGAGAATTAACATCAAGGGATTGAGAGAACCTTCTCGACGAAAAGGGGGAAGAGTGAAATGAGACTAAGTGTCAATGGCTGAGAGATTCCAAACAGAGTAGAGAGGTTATCCTGGAGGTTATTCTTATGCATTAAGTAGATATCACCTTGTTGTTCAAGATGTAGTGGAGAGGCTGGAGGGAACTGCCTGAATATGTAGAGCTGTGTTCCAGTAGCCATGTTTCTTGATGATGATTGAACAATGATATAGCTTTCACAATGTGACTCTGTGAATGTGAAAACCTTGTGTCTGATGCTCCTTTTATATACCATATCAACAAAAGAGTAGAAAACATGGAATAAAAATAAATAATAGGGGGAACAAACATTAAAATAAATTTAGTTTGAAATGCTAGTGGTAAATGAAAGCGAGGGGTAAGGGGTATGGTATGTATAACTTTTTTTCTCTATTATCATTTTATTTCTTTTTCTCTTGTCTTTTTATTTCTTTTTCTAAATCGATGCAAATGTTCTAAGAAATGATGAATATGCAACTATGTGATGATATTAAGAATTACTGATTATATATGTAGAATGGAATGATATCTTGTTGTTTTGTTTGTTGTTATTTTTTTTAATTAATTAAAAAAAAGGGTTGTTCTCCAAAGATACTGGCTTTCCCTTCAGTAGAAGAGTTCTGAATCTATAAACTGTCTCAAGTCTTGGAATTGATTAAGGAGCCATGATTCTCCATTTTTTTGTAATACAAGTTAGACTTCTGTTCACTTGACCTAGAATTCTTTTGCTTATACAGCTCAAATAAGAATTTAGTAGACTGCCCATCTATTTTAGTTTAGGTACCCATGATCTACTAGCCAATGCCACAAGTCTCTGCTGTTCAGATTATTTTGACTGCTGCTTTGAGTCTGCTGTCCATTATGGTGCCATACCCACCTTGCTTGTGGTGATTAGCTGTCACCACATTCTGCCAACTCAGGATCCGAACATCCCCATTGTGTTTAAGGATTCCAGCTCAGTGACAGCAGTTCCTGCAGTAATATCTGACCTACAGAGAAGGGCAACTACAGAGCTCTTCAGGGGTGATGGAGCTGGTCTCTTGAATTTATTTCTCAAGGTTCTGGTGAAAAATGTGTCCTCTGGACATTCCTGGGGTTTTTGAGCAGGTCTTCCATGAAAATCCACTCTAATATTTCCACTTCTCTAAGCCTCTGGATCCCCTCATCTACATTATACCAGGGCAATTCTGGCATTTCAACCTTAGGAAATGTCAGATAACTTTTGATCCATGTTTCAGCCAACTGTTAATGCCCTTTCTAACTCCTCAAACTACAATATTGAATGCAGAATCTCTGCTTAGTGGGCCCATATCAATAAATTCAGCTTGATCCAACTTTGTGTTACTTCCACCATTATTCCACACCCTTAATATCCATTCCCACACATATTCCCCTAATTTTTGTCTATATGGATTGGAAAGCTCATTCAGTGCTTTTGGAGTAATGCATACCTTCTCATGGGTCACACTTTGTACCTCACCTTTTGGGGCCTGTTGGGACCTTAGTCTATTTATAGGTCTTGAAGAAAAGAGGAGTGGTGGAGGTGGGTCATGAAAAGAAATAGAAGTGTCTTTCAAGCCAACTACCTCAAGGCATTATGTTATAGTTTCATCTGGTGAAAAAGGATTAGCCAGTCCAGACAGAGGAGTGAGGGCTATTTCCCCAGGGGAAGTGGTTGCAGGATTAGCAGGCAGTGAAGGGTTAATCTTGTTAGGTGGGGGTTGGATAGCAGACTCCTCTAGGGAGACAGGAGGCTGGGAAGTTGTTTCCTAAAGGCAGACTGGCAGTGGGAAGTCTTTCCTCAGGGCAGTATATTCCAGATCTATTTAGCAAAGGCTCAGCAAATTCCAGGGATCCCATCTCCCCATCATCATCATGATCAAGCCATATATCCCCATCCCACATTTCAGTATCCCATTCTGTTCCAACCAAAGTCCTTACTTTAACAGCAGACACCCTGCAAGGTTGGGATTTTAATTTATGTTGTAAAGCTGCTACTCACCCAATGAGGCTTTGCATATGGTTTTCAGAGATCTCAAGTCTGCAACTACAGGAAATAAGGTTTTCTTTCAGGGCACACATGGAAACTTTTACATCATTCATATGGTGCTGAAGTCTCAAATTTGAAGCCTTTAGCTCATCCTTTACCTTCATCACTATATCCAGCATATCTAACAATAACCAGCCAACATCATTATACCTCTTAATTCCACAAAACTCTGTGAAAGCAGCAAAAACATTACCACCCAGAGCCTTGCTCATATAAGCATAGAATTAGCAGAATCTAATGGTGATATTTTGAGTTTGTCACCTGACCTCATGAACTGTCAGTGCCATCTTGATTATTGGAAACACAATCTTTAGTGCCTCTGAGTCTAGTCAGAGTAGAAAACCAATTATAAAAACCCACTTTTAGGATTATGTGTCTTAAGAACCACTACTGGCACCAAGCTGTATTAGTCAGGGTTCTCTAGAGAAACAGAACCAACAAGAATGATCTGTAAATATGAGATTTATAAAGGTGTCTCATGCAACAGTGGGAATGGAAGAGTCCAAAATCCATAGGGAAGGCTATGAAGCTGGCAGCTCCAATGAAGGGTCTGGATGAATTCCACAGGAGAGGCTCACTGGCTAAAAAAGCAGTGAAAGAGTCTCTTCTTCCTTAAAAGTCTTCAACTGATTTGATTATCTCATTGTGGGAGGTACACTTTAGTTGATTGCAGAGTAATCAACCACAGATGCAATCAACTGATTTAATTAAGCAGCCATGAAATATCCTTGCAGCAATGGTTAGGCCAGTTCTTGCCTGATCAGGCAACTGGCCATAATCATTTGGCCAGATTGACACCAGAACCTAACTATCACAGAGTCCATTTTTTTTTTTTGCAAATTGACATCCAGTTTTCCTAGCACCATTTATTGGAGACTAGTGTTTCCCAATTGGCTGGTCTTTTCCACCTTGTAAAAATCAGTTGGCCATCAATGTAAGGTTTGATTTCTGAACATTCAGTTCTATTCCATTGGTCAATATGTCTGTTCTTGCGCCAGTACCATGCTGTTTTGATTACTGTGGCTTTGTAATAAGTTTTAAGATTGGAAAGTGTGAGTCCCCCAACTTCATTCTTCTTTTCAAGATGGCTTTAGCTATTTGGGACCTCTTACCTTTCCATATAAATTTGATGATGGGCTTTTTCTAGTTCTGCAAAGAAAGTTGTGGGAATTTTGTTTGGGATCGCACTGAATCTATAAGTTGCTTTGGGTAAGATTGACATCTTAATGATGTTCAGTCTTCCAATCCATGAACACAGAATGCCCTTCCACTTATTTAGTTCCTCTTTGATTCCCTTTTGCAATGTTTTCTGTGTACAAGTCCTTTATATCCTTGGTTAAATTTATCCCTAGGTATTTGATTCTTTTAGTTGCTATTGTGAATGGAATTTTTTCTTAATTTCTTCCTCCAATTGTTCATTCCTTGTATACAGAAACACTACTGATATTGGGTGTTGATCTTCTATCCCTCCACTTTGCTTAATTCATTTATTAGCTCTAGGATCTTTGTTGTGGATTTTTCATGATTTTCTGAATATAAGATCATGTTATCTACAAATAGGGAACGTTTTACTTCTTACTTTATAATTTGGGTGCCTTGGTTTTTTTCCCCTAGTTGCTCTTACAAGAACTTACAGTACAATGTCGAATAACAGTGGTGACAGTGGGAATCCTTGTCTTCCTACTGATCTTAGAGGGAAAGCTTTCAGTCTTTCACCATTAAGTAGGTGAAAAAAGTGGTGAGCTTTTCAGATATACCCTTTATCATGTTGAGGAAGTTTCCTTCTATTTCTAGTGTTCTAAGTGTTTTTTCAAGAAACTGTGCTGGATTTTGTCAAATGCCTTCTCTGCATCACTTGAGATGATTATGTGGGTTTTTTCCTTCATTGTGTTAATGTGGAGTATTACATTAATTGATTTTCTTATGTTGAACCAGGAATAAATCCCACTTGATTATGGTGTATAATGCTTTTAATATGCTGTTGGAGTCAGTTTGCTACTATCTGTTGGGCATTTTTGCATTTGTATTCATAAGAGATATTGATGTGTAATTTTATTTTCGTATGGTATCTGTATCTGGCTTTGTTATGAGGGTGATGTTGGCCTGGTAGAATGAATTATGGAGTGTTTCCTCCTCTTCATTTTTTTTTTTTTTTTTTGGAAAAGTTTGAATGGAATTGGAGTTAAGTCTTCTTGAAGCGTTTGATAGAATTGCCCTGTAAAACATCTGGTCCTTGGCTTTTCTTTGCTGGGAGGTTTTTGATGACTGATTCAATCTCTTTTCTAATAATTGGTTTGGTAACATCTTCTTTGTCTTCTTGAGTCAATGTAGGTAGTTTGCATGTTTTTAATAACTCCATTTCATTTTGGTTATTGCATTTATTGGCATACAGTTGTAAATAATATCCTCTAATAGTTCTTTTTATTTCAGTGGGGTCTATAGTAATGTCCCCATTTTTGGTTTGCGATTTTCATTATTTGTATTCCTCTCTTTTTTTCTCTGTCAGTCTAGCTAAAGATTTGTTGATTTTATTAATCTTTTCAAAGAACCAACTTCTGGTTTTGTTGTTTTATCTATTTTTTAACTCTCTATTTAATTTATCTCTGCTCTAATTCTTGTTAGGTGCATATATATTTATAATTATTGTGCCTCCTTGTTGAATTGTCCCTTTATCAGTATATAATGACAATCTTTGTCCCTTAAGACTGTTTTTTACTTAGTCTATCTGATACTAGCATAACTACCCCAATTCTCTTATGATTGCTACTTGCATAGTATGTTTTTCCATTCTTTCACTTTCAACCATCTTGCATCTTTGAATTTAAAGTGAGTTTCTTGCAGGCAGCATATAGTTGGATCATTGTTTTTTGTCCTTCCTACCAATCTCTGCCTTTTGACTGGAGAGTTTAATCCATTTACATTGAAAGTCACTGCTGATCATATGGGCTGTCTTCTGCCATTGTAAATCTTACACCTCTTTTGTCCCTCAATTCTTCCGTTAATATCTACTATATTTATTTGATTTTTGTGTTGTACTATATTGAGTGTCTTCCCTTTTCTATCTGGATATATTTTCATTTTTTTTGTGTGTGATTACTATGGGGTTAAAATTTAGCATCCTGAATATATAACAATCATATTTTGTTTGATGCCAATTTTACTTCAATAGCATACACATATACTTTCCCTATACCTCTCCATCTCCACCTTTTTAATGTACTTGTTATCACTTATATCTTTGTACATTTTATGTCAAAAACCATAGATTTATCAAAACTTTTTATGCATTTGCATTTTAGTACCTGTAGGAAGAAGTGGAGTTACATACCATAAAACAATACAATAATTCTCACAATTATAATTATCCAAATGGCTACCTTACCTGTGGTCTTTATTTCTTTATGCTGCTTTGACCCACAGTCTAGTGTCCTTTCCGTTCAGTCTGAAATTCTCTTTAGCTTTGCTTGTAGGTCAGACTTAGTGAAGATGAGCCCCTTCAGCATTTGTCTACCTGGAAATGTCTTCATCTCTCCTTCATTTTTAGTGAAAGTCCTACCAGATGTAAAGTTCTTGGTTAGTAGTTCTCTTCTTTCATCACTTTAAGTATTTCAACACACTGCCTTCTGCTTAAATGTGTTTACTGCCACAGATGCTTTTGGGTGTCCTCTCCACTGTCCTTTACTATCTGCAAAAATGCCCAACAGATAGTAGCAAACTGACTCCAACAGCATATTAAAAGCATTATACACCATAATCAAGTGGGATTTATTCCTGGTTCAACATAAGAAAATCTGGTTTCTGAGGAGAAATCAACCTTCAGTCTAGATGGAGTTCCCTTGTATATAACACATTGTTTTTCTCTTGCAGCTTTCAGAACTCTCTCCTTGTCCTTTCCATTCCATTCTGTGATCAATATATGATGGTTTGTATTTTCCTTCATGGTTTTCCTGTTTGGTGTTCTCTGGGATTCTCGGATGTGCATATTCATGTCTTTTGCTGAGTTTGGGAAGTTCTCTGTCATTATTTCTTTGAATATTCCTTCTGTTCCTCTCCCTCTTTCTTCTTCTTTTGGGATTCCCATAATGCATATATCAATATCTTGACAGTGTCCCAGAGGTGTCTTAGGTATTTTCACTTTTTATAATCTCTTTTCCTTTCTGTTCCTCAGGCTGGCTCATTTCAAATGTCATGTCTTCAAGTTCACTGATTCTTTCTTTTGCAGCTCCAATCTGCTGTTGAAAATTTCCTGGGAATTTTTCATTTCTGTTATTGTCATCTTCAACTCCTGTTGTTGGTGTTTGGTTCCTTTTTAAAATTTTTATCTCTTTACTAATATTCTCATATTGCTTAGTCATTGTTTTCTTGATATCCTTTAGTTATTTCTCTTTATTTTCCTTTATCTCTTTGAGACTTTTTAAGATGGGTTTTTTAAAGGCTTTGTTTGGTATGACCACATTCTGGTCTTCTTTATCAGTTTTTTCTCAAGGTTTATCCTCTTCCTTTGGATGGGCCATCATTTCCCGTTTTGCTATTTGTGTTGTACTCTTTTTTTGCACACTGTACATTTTAACATTTTAAATATAGGATTTATTCTCTAAGATGTCTGTATCTTGATTTTGTAATCAACTAGTGATCAGATAAAGATTTTCTTGAGCTTCAGCCCTTCTATCAAGAAGGTGTGCCCAAGGCAAATGCAGTTTGCCTGGTTTTCCCTGTCTTTCTGGGTCCATGTCTTGTCCTGGACTTTTACTTGTTAGTTATTTTGGAATTCTCTGTTTACAGGATGTTTTAGTTTGCAAGCTGCTGGAATGCAATATAGCAGAACTGGAACAACTCAAAAAAAGGGAGAATTTAATAAGTTACATGTTTAAAGTTCTGAGTCTATAAAAATGTGCAAACTATGACATCCAGGGAAAGACACCTTAACTCAGGGAAGGTCAATGGGTCAGGAACAGCTCTGTCAGCTGGGAAGTCACATGGCTGGCATCTGCTGGTCACTTGCTCCTGGGCTCTGTTGCTTTCAGCCTTTGTTCCTACGGGGTTTCCTCACTTTGGTTCTCCAGAACTGGCTTTCATCTTTGGGCATCCCTTGGCTCTCCTCAAGTTCTGGCTTGCTTACCATCTCATGGTGAAATCTGCTGAGATCTAAGCATCTGTCAGCTTTCTCTCTCTCTCTCGGTCGTCTGTGTCATTTCTGTCATTTCTGACTTTCTCCGAAATGTTTCCTTTTTTTAAAAGGATTCCAGTAAACTAATCAAGACCTACTTGGAATGGGTGGAGTTACTTCTCCATTTAATCAAATGTCACACCCATAATTGGGTGTATCACATCTCACAGAGCTAATCTAATAAAAAGATTCCAACCTACACTATTGAATCAAGATTAGAAGAAATGACTGCCTCCACAAGATTGAATCAGGTTAAAACAGGCTTTTCTGGAGTACATAATATTTTCAAACCAGCAAACAGGAGTTTGGTTGTCCCCTCTGTTTCCCAGGAGACAGACCTCCCTTTCCTGGATGTATGAAGCTAGCAAGACTTTGCCTCAAATTATCTGCCTCTATAGTTTCTTACACTCCATTCATTGTCTCAAGCTGTTTTTGCCTGAAGTGCAAATTTTGGGAGGAGAAGCACAGTGGAGAAGACTTTAGCAAGTCAGTTTTTCCCAGCTGAAACAGGGTCAGGACCCATGAAAGGGATGCAGACTAGCTCCAAGTGTTCTAGGGAGGGGATCAGGAAGGGAGCTAAGAGCTTCTTCCATGCTCCCCCCAAATCTTGACCTGCTCAGCAAATGCAGCCCTTCGACCAACTGTCCTCCGCAACCCTGAGGAAGCATAACATTTTTAAGTTTCCTCCATGGGTTGAAACAATGGCTGCCCTTAGTGCTGGGTCCCCAGAAATCTGAAGTTGCTAATCAAAAGCTGCAATCAGTGATTGGTGATCCTCATCCCTCGTCTTGGGGAAGAGATTTTTATGTCCTTTTCTGACACCAGTGAGCTAGCCAGAGGCTGCACCCCACAGCAGCCTGCTGCAAAAGTGGGAGATGGGTGCCAGTAGCCACAGCTTAGAGAAAGCAATTACTGTTCTTTACCATAGTTATCAGCTGCTTCTTCCCTCTTCCCTGGAAGTGTCCTCCTGGCCCACGGAGTTTCAGAATAATTGTTTCAGGCCCTGCCTGTTGTTCAGGAGGAATGACTGAGTCCTGGAGCTCTCTACTCTGCCATATTCCTACAATCCTCCTAGAGGGATGCATCTTGAAGTGAGAAACTGAGAACTCGGGGAATGAAATTAGCAAAGAAAAAGAATAATATTAGCAACCTTTTTCTCTCATTTTCTTTAGTTTCACCTCTTGAATTGCTTATAGGATATTTCTAAGTTAACTTTGTTATGTGCATATCCAAAATTAACATTTTTACTCTATTTCCAGTTTGTAATAACACTTCCTTTCTCAATACATCTCAATCCTCCAATTTTCTTACATTTCCATTTACATTGTTTCCACCATAATTTATACTTTTATCCTCATATGCCTGAATTTTGGCCATGAGTTTTACTGATACTGTACTAATCTTATCTTTCACATCTGTTATGACAGTAGAAATTCCAGATCTACCATTTACTAGCCACATGACTTTTGAAAAATTAGTGTCTTGGAACTTTAATTTCTGTAAAATGGGTACAGTAGTAATAATTAAATATATGACATACATAATATATATGTAATTAATATGTAGATGAATATATTTTAAGCTGGTTTGTAATAGATATTCAATAAAGGGCAGCTATTGATCCATTGACATCAGTTTTTAATTAATGCTCAAGTCATATTCTTAACTATCTTGCTGTCATTTCCAAAGATAATTTTTCTTAAACATGGTCTTCCTCATCAATTCTCTAGCATTATGTCTCTTCCTATCTTGTGATGGGTGTTCTCATTTCCTCATGCTTTACCTTATACAATCATTCCTTGGAACTAGTTTCTGAGAAACAGCCCTTTCCTTCCCTGTAGCTTCCTGCTTTTTTCTGGACCAGACAGCTGAAGAAGCCAACACTCACAGGGTTAAATCTAGTTACCGAAGCCACTTCCTCCTCCCTCTCCCAGTCCCCCTTCTCACAGAAGGCTGGCAGCTGTCCCAACTGCCTCCTGAAGCCAAATGCCAGAGGACAGAGAAAGTGAGCCAGCCATGAATCCCTTCCAGAAAAATGTGTCCAAAGAAACTCTTTTTTCACCTGTCTCCACTGAAGAGGTACGACCACCTCAACCTCCCAGTCCTCCAAAGAAGCCACTTCCGGTGAGTCCTCAGATTCCGTTCTGCCTCTTAGGGGAATAGCCTTGCTTTTCCAGCTCTCTTGATTGGCCTCTGGAGCGTCAGGCTGAGCTGTATTAGGATACAAAAACTATCCTCACCTGGAGTTTGAATTAACCCGAAAATGAGCAAGTATGAACAGTAGCTTCCTTTACTTAGGAGAGTAGTGGTAGTCAGAGTTCTTCAGTTGGGATCCAGGGGGGTTATGTTTTATTGTATATTCTGAGTTTCCTTGGAGAGACAAAAAGCAATTTGAATGTCCAGGGAAACTTGGCAAGCAATGCTGTCTGGAGAACTGTGTGTGATTGTTCTTTCTTACCAATATGAAAGTTCACGCCTTAGTTATCCCTGTGTGCAGAGCCTTATGCTAGATACCAAGGGAAGTTTTAGATAGATCCAGTCTCTGTTACCACGTCTCCCCATTTTACAGTGGAAGCTAGGACAGAGAAACAAAGAAATACTAATAATGTTTTGCATTATGTATTTGTTAAAGAACTTTCAAATTCATTATTTCATTCAATCTTCCTATCAAAATCCTGTGAGTGAAGAGGATATCATAATAATAGCCAATATTTACTGAGTTTTTTGCCACGGACCAAGAAGTGGAATTATTCTCATTTCTCTAGAATAACAGTACTGAGGCATAAAGACAGGTGTAATGACATGGCCAGTGTTGGTATGTTAACATAGCCAGTGACTGTGTTATACATAGCCAGTGACAGTGTGTTACTTAAACTCCAGGTTGCATAATATTCAAACTGTGAGCTGGGAAAGTGAGAATCCTAGCTTACTGTGTCTCTCAGGTGGGTTATTATCATGCACTAACATGTTAATATTTAGAGTGGCTATTTATGTATATCTATGTGGGTAAATGAGTGAAAATATGAATTTATTTTATCTATTTATTTAGTTATATCTTTTCTGTCGCCAAAAGATTTAAGATTGCTTACAAAGATGTATGTACTTATTATGTACTAAGAGAAGAACCAGAGACAATATAAATTTTATGATAAGGTTTGACTATCCTCCATCCCCCCTCTCATAATGGGTAGCTATTTGAAGCAAAACATGACATTGCTTATATTCTGGCTGAAATAGTGTATGAAATGGAATAGTCCTTTTAATGTCAACTATAGATTCTATAAAAATGTTATAGAATCTCTTTGGCAGGAGGAGTGGATATTTCATTTTGCAGGATTTAAGATGACCCATCAGCTGACCCTTACGGATCTCCGTCTTCCATGTTGAATTCTGCTTGGTTCCTGCAGCTACTGCATGGGAAACCTTATATTGTCAGGACTCCTGCCAGCATGGTGAACAGTACACTTTATGTGTGTCAGATGGAAATGGGAGGGCAAGTCCTTACAGCTCAGCAAAGCCAGAAGCTGATATCTGAATCTAACAACTTGGGCATCAGTTTCTCTATTGAACAACTCTTCTCCATGTTTCTAGAAATAAAGTTTGATTTTTCTCCTTCCCAGGTCCCCAGACTTTTCATTTAGTAATTGTAGGAAGATGAGCAGATCTAGGTATCTGGGGGGCAAGGAAGGTCTAAGCAGTTCTATGTTAAAAGATTGAGGAACAAAGTAATATTTACACTAGCTTCTATTATTCATATAGCGGCAATGCGAGCACTTTCAGTGTGGAGCAATCTAGCTGTTTAAGTAGGGGAAAAAACTCATGCCTGCACCATTGCCTTTTTGTTTCATAGAAAATCTGTGGCTCCAATTATCCACTGAGCATTTCCTTCATTGTGGTGAACGAATTCTGTGAGCGCTTTTCCTATTATGGCATGAAAGGTAACCTTGACTCCCAGAGTTCTACTGTTCTCCACTCACCCCGCTCCATGTTTGTAACAGCCAGGCCTCCTTGTATGTTATTGTTTTCCTTATCCACTCTTCCTCCTGTCCAAAATAGTGCTTTCCTTTGGCCAAAATTTTCAATAAATGCCTAATTGTATTTCAACCAATAACTCATATAAGCCAAGAACAGAGAGGCTTAGCAGAAATCAAACACAGCCTGTGAGAATATAAGTGGGAAAGAGCTTATCATCTGGGTTCTGTTTTCCATACCTGTTTCTTGGGTTTTTTAATCATATTATTGTTGGGAAGAGAAAAATGGATGTGAGAAACACCATATTATTATCAAGTTTGACCTAGATGATGCTATGGGATGCCTCAAATGGAGAGAGAAGTATTCTTTTTGTACATAGCATAGCCTCATTCAATCACATAACTTCCATAGACCCTGCTTCTACTTCCCTCCCACTCAGATCACTGATAGCAATGCTGAAGCCCAGAGACCAGATATGCCTGTTCTCCATAGTCAATTTAATGCATCTATCTTGTTTTGTCTCCCTTTTTTTCACCTCAGCTGTGCTGACCCTGTATTTCCTGTATTTCCTGCACTGGAATGAAGACACCTCCACATCTGTTTACCATGCCTTCAGCAGCCTCTGTTATTTCACTCCCATCCTGGGAGCAGCCATTGCTGATTCCTGGTTGGGAAAATTCAAGTAAGGAAGATGGGCAGTCACGTCCCCAGGAGGCTCACAGATGAATTGTACAGAAGGTTTTCATTTCTAGCCTCTTGCCTCTAAGCAAGAACATTCACATTTTATCCAGGACAGATAAGAGTCTAAGAATGACAGCACAGAAAGGCTACATCTCTTCACTATCGATTATTCCAATATTTCAAGACCCTTTTCAGTGAGGAGGTATTTTTTTTCTCATATCTAATTTTAATCTTCCTTTCTATAGTTTAAGACTGATTCTTGTTTTGATCTAGGTGGGGATAGTGATTGCTACCCACCAGCAAATTTATCGTTTTAGAGACTTTAGTATAATTTTTTGATATTTCTCCATCTCTCCTCCATACTGAGTAATTCTAACTTATTTAGTACTTCTTATGGGTCCCTCTTTTTTTTCTTTTTGGTATGGGCAGGCACCAGGAATCGAACCCAGGTCTCCAGCATGGCAGGCGAGAATTCTGCCACTGAACCACCATCGCGCCACCGGGTTCCTCTTTTATTTCTTTTACCATATCCTGTTGTCTTCTTTAGCCCCTTTCTGTAGTTTCCTTCTTGTGAATATTTTGAATATTCACAACAATATAATAAATATTTTAATGAGTTAGACTATGGTCCATTCAGTTCAGTATCCTCATCTCTCATGTGTTCTTCTTCCTGTCTGTGCTGTGTATGTGTGTGCATGTGTCTGTGGTGTGTTTACTGTCCTTCAGGTATTATCTTGGGAATGGAAAACCTCCTATAATATTTGACAGATTGTATGAAACTTTAAGGGATAATCTTCTGAATGTAGTAAAGAACTTCGACTAAAAATCTTTTTTGTGCTGTCCCAGAATCATGGCTTTATTAACAGAAAATGGGTACGAAGAGCCCTAATTCTTATATAAGGAACTCTTTATGCCAGAATAGAAGTGAGACTTCCTTCGGAGCTAACCATAGGTAAAAATAGCCAATAGACACACCATGTAAAACAGAAATTACTAAGCATAGATATTTACTTCTTGCTATTTCTATAAATATTAATTAAGTGGTTAATGAAATGCTAGAATGCTATTCTTGGTGTCAATTTCTATTGAGAGAAAAATATTTTTAGTCAAAGTTTCTACTGTTAGTTTTATATTATTATGTTTATCTTATTAGTATTTTATTATATAATATTTTCTATTATGCACACACAGATTGACTCACTCTCATGTAAACAATCTGTTCCTTAGTATCTTCACCTTATGATTTTTTTCTCTTCTCATTATGTGCCTTTTCATCTCTCTCTGAGTCTTGCATCTCTCATCAGGTTAGATGACAAGAGGCAAGAAATATTAATTTTACTGGAATTCAAAGTGTTTAGACTTCTTTACTCCTGCATCTACACCCCATCTCCCTATCTTTTGAATCACATCGCTGCAGAATTTTTTCCTGTGATATAAGGTATTCTATTTACTTCACATGCAATACTGATATGATAGACAAAATTTTTTCATTCTCCTAGAGAAAAATGTTTATCTCCAACTATCTGTGTTCCTCTCTAGTGTTGTCACAACTCCGACATTGGCCTCTTCTACTTTCTCTAGCATCTCTCTTACCTCTCCACTCCAGGTCATAGGTTGTCTATCCTCATAATTATTTTAATTTCTTTCTGACTTACCCCTATTATATGGGACTCTTGACCTTGGCAGTCACTTAGAACACTCTCTTAAATGTGTTTACTGCCACAGATGCTTTTGGGTGTCCTCTCCACTGTCCTCCTTTCTCTTTCCTCTGAGTAGATCTATAATATGTCCTTCACCCCTCCTATTATTTTTTTCTGATCAGAGTTGACTCTCTTTGCCTCATGCCAAGTCTCTTCCTCTGTCATCACTGCATATACTCCTTCTCAGTCTCTACATATACTCTTTGTCAGTTCCTAAGCTCTTGCTGAAAATAACTCTAGCTTTTGATAGTCTTATGATGAAATAAAAGTTATAACTTCTCCTTCTTCTCTTTCCTTTTTCTCCACATAACTTGTCCATGATAAAGCTGAACAAACCTGGGCTACAAGTTAGAAAGCTGAAGTTCTATACCTAACCCTAATACTAATACAAATATTACTTTAGGAGTTCTTTGTTCCTCATTTGTAAAAGAGAGATTGGTCAGATCTAGCTAAAACAGTTCTGTGTTCTCTGGTTGGATTTACAGTGTCCCTTTTTCAATGCAGAATTTCTAAGTCACCCTTAACTTCTTTCCTACCATTAGCTTCCTCTCTTATATCCTTCATATTCTAATTCTTCTGAGTCCTTCACCTAGAATATTGCCTATTTTCCTCCTAAGCCACCTTCCTTTACCCTTCTCTCATTCAGTCCAACAATCTGATACTGATCTGATCTTCCTACCCAGACTCCCTTTTCTCCAGCTCAGACATATATTTTTTTCTTTTACATCTAGCAAAGATACTCTTTTGAATTCATGATATCTAGTCCCTTTCCAGTTCTTCTTTTTTCCTTTTATTTCCTACTCATTCTTTTTCTTCCAACAAAGAGAATCTTTTCCTAGAAGACCCTACCAGGCCTGATGTTAAATAGCCCTGGATTAGTCATTTATTTCCCCCTACCTGTCATTATACCCTCTAAAGGCCCTTCTCTAGCCAACCTAAGAAGATTAGGCATTTAGAATGAGAAATCCATATCCTGAGATGTCTGAAATATTCAGCCTCTCCTTGCTACCTTCATTCTGTTCTTTATGTTCCACACTAGTGTGTAACACATTAAAACTACAGATCTAAACTATATAATTTCCAAAATTCCTTCTGAAGCTAACATTCTGCATATGTAATGAGAACACTAATGTGTTAATACACATGAAAAGTGTGTGGATTATGAGGGAGTATGCCATATTTCAATGTGTGTATTTTATATATGTTCTTACTGGAATTTCTCAATCTTCTACTTCCTGTTTGTCATTCCTTAGATAAACAACACAACAGAAGTCTCTGCCAATTGCATGATCTTTATCTCTAGACAGTCTATAGTAAGTCTTTGGCTCCTTTCTTGTCTGGGTAACTGGTCTATGAGGAAATTATGGTAGAGATTACAATTAACCCAAGTCTCCAGATAATACAGGCTGAACCCGAAAGCCCTTTATCTCTCTCTGTGTCCTGGTGTCTGGGTTTAGAGAAAGTCCTGTGTGTTAGCCATTCCTGTTTCCTGTATACTTGGAGTTCTTCCTTTACCCCTTCTCTTTCTAGAGCCAAAAACACTCCTTGAGAAAAATACTGCAGTCCAAATTATCCTGTTCTTCTGGTTCTCCTAGTTTAAAACATTGTCACTACTGTGTACAGACCTACCCTGGTATTTTCATATCTGCATAAGAGTAGGGGTGTTCTGAGCATGTAGGGGCAGGAAGAAGTGGAAGGGGAGGAATAAAGGACAGGTATGAGAAGAGAGTAGAAGGGAATTCCCAGTTGCTCTCTCTTTTCCTGGTCTGTTTACATTATTCTCATTATTATTTCTATTTGTATTTCTCATGTAACTCTTTCCTCCCCCACCCCCTCTTCCTCCATCTCCATTTATCCTGACTCTGTGAACTGTATGAACCCTGAGCCTGTATTACTCAAGCCTTTGAATGCTGTCTATAGACTGACTTATTTAGTTCTCTCAACAGGACAATCATCTATCTCTCCTTGGTATACGTGCTGGGCCATGTGATCAAGTCCTTGGGTGCTTTACCAATACTGGGGGGACAAGTGGTACACACGTGAGTAAAATCATGAAAGCCATTTTTCTTCCATTAGACAGGTAAATGTCTCAGGTATTCATCACAGGTGATCTTCTGTTTTCTTGCCATGATATCCTTTGATCTTTCAACCCACTGCTTTATTAACAAACTGATCAAGTAAAAAAGATATGACCAGTTGAAATCTTTCTTCTTTTATTTGAGTTCATTTGTTTGTAATAAGTATTTTTGAGACTTGTAGAATTCCTGGTTAGTATCCTTTTCACTAAAAACTCTTCATATTATTGAAAACAATAATTAAAACCTTCACACCTTCTGCAGTTTCTCACCTAGTCATCTTCCTTCCCACACATCTGTACTTCACCAGGGTTAGAATAAAAGGTCTTTAATATTTCCCTAACATGACATTATGGAAGTCATATTCAAAGGCCCGGAATATTTCCATTTATGTATAGTTCCATATACTCCAGTTGCTGTCTCTCTTTACTTAAGCTTTTGATGTCTATAGAGCCAGAAGCATTTGATAAATTCTGAGATCTGTTGGTTCAGTCCATAGAGAGGATTACAATTATTCAGGTAGCAGATGTTATGTATTCATGTTTTTAATGTGCCTATACCTGTGTTTTTCCTGTCAGTTAAGAATTTTGTTTGAGACTTAATAAAGATTTGATACAACCTGTTTGGTATCCCATCAAAAACAATGAAACTTCTATTAATTACAGCAAATTTTAACATTCCATTGTCTAGTTAGTAAGGGTATGTGGGATAAGGTTGTACATGATCTTTCTACTGAAATATCCCTTAGAACTAAGATAAGATTGAGAATCACTGCTTTAGATTTGGAGTCCCTTTAGTATCTGTTTCTATCTAGTGCACATAAGAGGCAAATGGAACTACTAAGGACAAAATCTTCCCATATAGGGCAGGCCACGGTGGCTCAGCAGGCAAGAACACTTGCCTGCCATGCCAGAGGACCCGGGTTTGGTTCCCGGTGCCTGCCCATGTATAAAAAATTAATATATATATATATATATATAAAATCTTCCCATACAATTCATATTTTCTAGCAGAGGCTCATGGGCCATAAAGATTTTAAGTGCCCTTTAATCTCTTCCAGGAGTGATGGCAGATGGAAATTGTTCCCCGTAGAAATGTGAAGGGAACTTTGCCGTTTTATACATTTTTTTCTCTCTGCAGCTTTATATTCCACCACTACAGTTGTTTTTAGTAACAACCTGGTTAGTATCCTCACTTCTCATTTCAGAGTCCTATCACTCTTCGGCCTGAGTCTGATAGCTTTGGGGACAGGAGGTATCAAACCCTGTGTGGCAGCTTTTGGTGGAGACCAATTTGAAGAAAAACATGTAAGAGTCCTGTGACTTCTGTATTTTTAAGAATGCAGATCAGGGATTGAAAAGGGGTAGTGAACTGGAAACCATTTGCCAAGATTGAAGTAATCCATTGGTCAGATCTTGTCTAAGGAGTTGTATTCAATGCTGGGCACTGGTCATTAACAGAGAGAAATTCTCAAAGATATTCAAAGGAGAGTGACCACAGCAGTGGATGGATTAAAGTCATGCTTTATAAGGACAGGTTAAAAGAAATGGGGATGTTTAGCCTGGCTTAGGTAAGAACCAGGAAGACTATTATAGCTGTCTATAAATATTGGAAGGATGTCACTGATCAAACTTGAGACCAATGAATGGAAGCTTTAGGATGCCAGCTTTTTGCTTAGTGGAAGGAAGAATTTTCAAATAGTCAGGGTTGGATATAGTGAATTTACTCTCATGAGGTATTCAAGAATAAATGTGATAAGTACTTTGGGAATAAGAGGGGGTGAGTAATGTAGAATTGACTTAAGCATAGCATCTCTAGCTTTGAGATTCTGTGAAAGGGTAAACTGACTGATCAAGATGAAACAGAACAGATTGCTATAGGTGAGCATACCTGGCTGATCATTCCTTCTTTTCCTATATACTTGTCACTGTCATGGAAAAGAACCCAGTGATGTGAATAATGTAAAAAATGGAACAGTATGAGAAAGGCAAGGGGAATAGGTAGTCAAAATTTCTGGCTTTCTCTCATTGTTTTTTTCTTGACTGTCTGCATGTATATATTTCTGCTTCTCTCTCTGTATGTCTCTCTTTTTGATACAGTGCCTGTGTTGCTCTTTCTCCCTCTATTCTCTTTCTTTGAACTTTCTTCCTATGTTTCTCGTACCTTCAGACCATTTGAATTATTTTATACTCTCTGTTCAAGGGTCTATACATCATGATTTCTTGATGTCTTTGGGGAGAAAACCAACCTTCAGCAAGTGGGATTCTATGCACAAGGGGCTATGCAAGCTAGATGAGTGGACTGAGGTTTAAATGGGGACCAGAAGAGGGAGGAAGGCACATTATAAATAGAAAATGAGGAAGAACTGATGGTTCTAATGAGTCAGGAAGAGATCTGGAGTGCCAGAACAAAGCACAGCAATAAGTAAAGAATGAAGCATCAGCAACTTTATTTGAAAGTTGCTTCATTTGGTAACTGCCTTGCAAATGTATTTCCAATAAATAGGACAGATTCCACTTCTAAGTCTCCACTAACCAGTTCTAGGTGGTTTCCTTTTATGCTTTTATACTGCTGGTTTCGTTTCATACTTTCTGAAAGACTTCTCTTAAGCACCAGGTGAGCTCTTCCACTTAATCTATAGTTCCCTTCACTGTTCTAGGTTCTTGTCCTCTTTCCACTACACACTCCACAAAATCTGTTGATTAACTCACTTAATCCAGTCAGTAAAGTATTTATTAAGTCTGTAATTGCATCAGGTGCTTTGCTAGGTACCGGGGATTACAGAAATAAGTAAGATATGATTTCTACCCTAAAGGAATTCACAATCTACTGGTAGAAACAAACATTTAATGAAAAGAAATTAATGTTAATAGATATGTATGGGACACACAAGTAGTATAGAAAACAGGATGATCATTTTTGCCCAGATAAAGGTGGAAAAAAATGTTAGATCCATATCCTGGGGTTTGAAGGGTGAGTAAATGTTTCCCTGGGGTCTACCAGCCATGCTTTAAAATATCTAATCTGTCTCTTTGTATGTACCTCTAGCTCTAAATCTGATCATGGGCGGGGTGGAACTGCACCCATTGCACATTGCACTGATGTTTTGTCCTGTTTATTTCAGGCAGAGGAACGGACTAGATACTTCTCAGTCTTCTACCTCTCCATCAATGCAGGGAGCTTAATTTCTACATTTATCACACCCATGCTGAGAGGTTAGGATTATTTCTGAGGGGCTCTGTATAAGACTTTACTCTGGCCAACCCAAAAAGCTATGTAAGACTTCCTACTCTCCATCTCCTATTATAAGGGCTTGAAAATCTGTGAAAATTTATTTTGGCCTTGACTTGTTTTGTCCAAAAGAAGGATTATGGATTAGGTGATGGGAGGAAGTAGGATGGCCTCAAGTACCTGAACTTGCAGAACAGAACCTCAAAGATTCCAGATACATGGTTACCCTTTCTTTTTTCATTTTCTTTTAGGAGATGTACGGTGTTTTGGGGAAGACTGCTATGCATTGGCTTTTGGGGTTCCAGGATTGCTTATGGTGATAGCTCTTGGTAGGTACAGGGGGGAAAGGAAACTAAAAATCATTTATGCCTGCCATGTGTAAACCTTCATGTAGGCACTTTACACCAACTATTTCATTCCATCCTCCCACTAATCCTATTAGGTAAGTGTTATTGTAGGGGTTTTCCCAAGCCTCTGGAGATAACTGAGTATAATGGAAGCCCTTTAAAAAATGCATAAGGATGCACAATAAGGAATTCTCTGGGGAGCTTCAAAAAAGACTGATCCCTGGGCCCCAACTAGGACCAATTAAACCAAGATCTCTGAGCATGGGGCCTGGGCATCTATAGTTTTTTAAATATCTCAAGTGATTCTAATGTGTAGTCAAGTTTGAGATCCACTGTCCTACATTACAATATGTAAGGAAACAAGGAAGATAATTAATCCTCTCTCCCCACCTAGCTGACCTGATCTGATACTTATTCATCTAGTAATTGAAAGACATTTTAAATTCTAACGGTCTTTTAAAGCAGCTCTAGGTTTAGCTATTTCTACCCTGCTCTGCATAGCTCCCAAGGCATTCATTCTTGTGCGAGTAGAATCTGAGTAGTTAAATACATAGTTGGAAAATGATATAAGTGGAAACTGATGTAACTTAGATAAGGTGGCATTTTCTTTACCAATGAGAGCCCAATCCTAGGAGAAGAGGGGAGTGGGTGTGTTACTTAGTTTATCCAATCTAGAGGGAAACTTGGGCATGATTATTTCTAATCATTGACCTGGAAACCTGTTCTCACTCTGATCCTTAGGGTGACGCCCCCCTGGAAAGGATCCAGGCCCAACACATAAAGAGCTTAATAGAGGAAAGGCAGTCCAGAGACTCAATGTTCAGTCTGATTATTTCCTACTGAGAAAGCTGATAGAAATACCCAGAGATTCCAAGTGAAATTTATGTGTCTGTTACTCTAGCAAATTGTGATGATACATTGTCTACATCCTCCTCCCTCCCAAGCCAAGCATCTTTTCAGATAATTTTCTGGTTTTCCACTAATTATTATTATGTCTTCTCCTTTGGAGCATTGCACAATAATTATATTACATATCAGAGTAATTACGAATATCAAAAGAGATGCTGTAAGTGGAAACATTTTACAAATTATGAAATGTTAAACAAGTATTAGCTGTCATTATTAGTGCTAGTTAAAATATCAATTCTCTTACCTTTCACTGCAATTTAATTAATTAATTTGTTCATTCATTCATTAGTTTATTCAACGAACATTTATTAAATGATGCCAGGTTCCATGCTAGACATTAGGGTCATAATGGTAAATTAGACAACTACAGATTTTGTGCTCTCAAAAAGCTTATAAAGTCCAGATGGGAGAGGGAGATAGACAAGTAAACAGGAATTTGCAATTTAGTGTGATCATTGCCACAATTGGGGCAGTATAGAGAAAGATATAGGAACAAACTGAAGGGATACCTGACTTTGAGGGTCAGAAAAGGTTTGTCTAAAGAAATGGCATTTTAGATGAGACTTAAGGGATGAGCAACAATTAATCAGACAAAGAATGGATTGGAAACATTGCAAAAATAAGACATAATATGTTTAAAACAAGGAAGTGAGAGATGATATGATATGTTTGAAGGACGTAAAGAAATTAAGAATGGCAGGAGCATTAAAAAGATTGGCAGAAACCTGACAGTGAAGGACCTTTCAAGTAGTTAAGGAATTAGAACTTTATCATGATGGCAATGGGGAGATACAAAAGGGTTTTGAACAGAGGAATGATTGTTAGATTTTTATATTTCAGTATAAAATACTACCTTTGACTAATATGGAGACAGAATTGGAATAAAGGTAAGGCAAGTATATAATTTACCTCAATTATTGTTTTTTTTTTTTGGCATTCTCTTAAATTTTGCACTTGAAGCAAAGTCCCTGCTCACTATGTCCTCATGCCAGTCCTGTTAAAATTGACAAAACTTGGTATAATTAGATATATGATGTGTAGGAGAAGAAAAATCAAGGTTGAGTCTAGGGTTTTGCCTTGAGCAACTGAATAGATAGTAGGGCCAATAATTGAGATAGTGAACTTTCCACAAGATGGAAACTTTTCACAAAATGGAAAATGCAAAATGTTCAAAACTAAATTTATTAACATTGCCCTAAATGTTAATAAATTTAGTTTTGGACATACTGCATTTTAGATGTCATTGGACATCTAATTGGAGTTATCAAGCAATTATTTAGAATTTTGGGCTTGATGTCAGAAGAAATGTTTGGGCTATAGATTTGGATCTGTAGCTATAGTATATGGATGGCAATTAAATCATGAAAATAGTTGAAATAACAGGACATACTAAAGAGTAAGGTAAAAAGAGGGCCTAGGACAGAACTCTGAGGGGCCCTAGCATTTAACAGATAAACAAAGAATAAAAGTCTGCAAAGAAGACAAAGGAGGAATGGCTTAAATGGTAGTTGTGGTATCTTGGATACCAAGAGGATTTCAAGAAGACAGAATGGTCCCTAATAAAAAATTTTTCTGAATGGGCAATTGGGATAGGATGAAAAATGTCCATTAAACATAGCAACAAGGAGGTTATTGATATGGTAACCTAAGTTATAGTAGATTGGTGGAGGATGAAGCCTGACTGGAGTAAATTGGGAAGTGAATAAGGGGTAAGAAGGTAAAAACAGTAAGTATTTATAGCTAGAAAGTGACATGGAATCAAGAAAGTTTATTGAACATCTTTGAATATTATTAGGAAGAATCCAGTAGAGGAAGAGGTTGAAGATGCAAGTTAAAGGCAATATAAGCAACATGGGAGAATTAGGTTTGGATAGGAGAAGGAGTATCACTGTTAACTGGAGTTTGGAGGAAATGGATGAAGATGCAGGAATTTATCATTTTGGTGGCAGGAAGTTGACAGTATTGCCATTTGAAGGCTTTAGTTTCTTTTTGAAGTAGGAGGCAACATCATCTACCAGAGGAAAGAGATAGCAGAGGAACTCTTTTCCTCTTCTTTTTATTAAGTGGCCCTTAAATTGAAGTGTGATCTTGTAGAGTTGATTACACAGCCTTCTTATTGTCACTCAATGACAACATTCCCAATGTTCTGCAGCTTCTTACTAGGATCATTTTCCATCTCAAGAGCAGTCTATTTCCTATCCAAAATCTTCTTCTTGTCCAGCTAGCTCTTTATCTGCCCACTTGACAACCAGGATTAGAATTCTTTTCCTGACCTATCATTTCTATCAATAATAAGAAGGCTGTTGTAGGTAAAGGATGCTATTTGGAGAAGCTTTGGGGAAAGTGAAAAAAATGAATGAAGAAAATATGGTAGAGTGAATCTGACTAAGAGGAATGGGGAAATAAGAAAGTTTGGGAGGGAAAAAAAGTAAGGTGATTAAGGACATTCTAGTATGTAAGGATATTGGGCAGTGCTCCTGGTCACTGAGTAAAGCATCTTTAGCAGAGAATCTACTAGAAGGGCATCTTATTAGGATTGGGAAATCCATTAAGGAGGCAAGTACATCTGGAAAGATACCAAGATAGAATCTGCTCATTGATTTTAATTAAATTTGATAAACTTGAAGAAAATATTTTATAATTATAAAAGTAATGCCAGCTCATTCAAAGTAATTTGAAAAATAAAAGGAAAAATAAGAAAATAAAATTCATCTATAATTAGCTGTGTAGATGGGGATAAAGGACAAAGATGTATGTTATGGGTAATAATGAGGTAAAGAACAGAAATGATACAGAATAGAAAGTTTTGTAAGAATGATGAATAACGGTCAGTGTGCAGTATCTAAAGGAGACTAATGAAACAAAGTGGGAAACAGTAGGTTAAGGTGATATCCTTTGAGAATAGGGACTGCGTTTTTTTTCACCTTTATTTCCAATAGTGTCTAGTACAGTGTCTGATGCAAGAATAAGTGAAGGGGGGTATTTTATAGTAGTTAAGAGCATAGATTTTTGAGTCAGATAGGCCTCAGGTAGAAAATCCAGTTTCTTACATTTTCTAACTATGTGATCTTGTCCAAGTTAACTTCTTTAATCTTTCATTTCTTCATGTGTAAAATGGAGACAGTAGTATATATTTTCTCAAATCAGTTAATGTATGTAAATTGCTTAACAGTTTATGTATAATAAACTTTCAACAGATAGTGATAACAGTAACCATCAGAATGATAATGAATTTGGAAATGCCTTTCATTTAAGGATCTTGGTTTTATTGAGTAGATCCTAGAGAGAAGATTTTAATCTGGCATTAGAGAAGGGAGATCTGGGGATTGATGGTCATTTACTAGTCCACACTAGAAGTAGAGAGGTCCTGATCAAGAGTGGAATCAGTGGTAATGGAAAGGCGTGTGTGTGTGTGTGTGTGTGTGTGTGTGTGTGTGTGTGTGTGTGTGTGTAGGGGGACAGATGAAAAATAAATTGAAGAAAGAGGATCAATAAATATTGGTAAAGATATGGAAAAGAAGAAAAGAGCGCAGAGTCAAAGATGACTTCCATTTCTGTGATTACATGAAAGTTTCAACAGATATATCTCTTAACAGTTGACCATTTTGTTCTTGTCTTGGTTCTGTAATTTTTGTAACTCCAAAGCCAAGAAGTGTGAGTCAGTTCCCTCTTTATGAGATTTGCTGTTCATTCCCACACTTCAGCAGTGTCCTAAGTAAAAATATACTGAATATGCTAGATGAGAAGCTAAGAGCCTTGTTTGTTTATCAACCGCAGTTGTGTTTGCAATGGGAAGCAAGATGTACAAAAAGCCACCTCCTGAAGGAAATATAGTGACTCAAGTCGTCAAATGTATCTGGGTAAGTCCATAAATAGTTTATTTGCCTTTTACAATCATAGAAAGAGACGCTATGCTGAGCATATGGGACTTCAAACATGGGTCATTTTCTTGAGGACCTCTGTTCTACTTAGTATCCTTGGCTAAGGTGAAATTAATCAGTCATCTTTTGTGCCTTTACTTAACCATTTAAGTAAAAAAAAAAGTAACAATTTTTAAAAATTGTCAAAAATCTTCTGAACATATGGTGTCAACAGAAAATAAGGATAGAGAAAATTGTATCTGAAATATTTAAAAACTCAATGCCTGATTAGACCTAAGAGTTGGAGTAAATCACTAAGAGTATACGTTTAAGGGAAAGGATAATGAATTTGAAATGGCAAGGTATGGTTTCTCTTTTCCTCTCCCTTTATATCTTCTATGATCTACCCTAGTTTGCTATTTCCAACCGTTTCAAGAACCGTTCTGGGGACATTCCAAAGAGACCGCACTGGTTGGACTGGGCAGCTGAGAAATATCCAGTAAGTAGGAAAGCAGAAACATCTTATGACTCCATGGAATCTTACTTAACGTTGAAACTGATTCCCTCCTACTGCATTTAACCTGTTATTTTACTGTTCCAATGCACTTTAAGCAAGAAAGCCATGAGTGGTATATCTGGCAATTCAACCTGCTCCTTCTTCCTCCTACTTGCAGAAGCAGCTCATTCAGGATGTGAAGGCACTGACCAGGGTACTGTTCCTTTACATCCCATTGCCCATGTTCTGGGCTCTTTTTGATCAGCAGGTAAGAAGAGCTCTTTAGAATAATTCTTCTGAAAGCTACCCTTTCTTCTAGCCCCTTCCCTCTTACAGGTAAGAGTTTTCTCATAATAGCTTTTGTCTTTTCTAGGGCTCACGGTGGACTTTGCAAGCCACCAAGATGAATGGGGATTTGGTGAGTCAAACATATTTCCAGAGACATTATCATCTTCTTAGTCATCCATTTGGAGGAAATTAATTGTTTTGTGTTTTTGCCTGAAAGCTGACTTAAGATCTTTATGGAAATGCTTTTAGCCTGAAGTCACTGAGAAGGCAAAGATAAAGAAATCTAGTCTAGAAATAAAAAAACAGAATCTTGTCTATGGGAATGGGAAAAGCTTGAAGGCACACAAGAAATATTGAGAGGATAGTAAATGAAGTGATACAGATCTGTGTTAGTGATTATTTTCTTTCATCGAAGCCAAGCCCTCGGACATGTTTGATTGGTCCTACACACAATTGGTTCCATCTTTCAGGGAGGAATCCCAGCAGAGGACTTGGAAATGGGATGTTTTATATATGGATATGGAAAGGATGAGAAAGGCGTAAATTGTATTTTTTCTTTTCCCAACCTCCATTCTTTAGCCCACTCAAATAAGGTGCCACATTTATTCTCAATGCTCCACCTCCTAGATTATTGTATTGTTATTTTTTCCTTCTCAGTTGTGAAGAGGGCAGGCAGTGTGGGATGATGATATGGTCATATAAGGCAATCCATTTGGAACCTGACAAATATAATTTTACTTTCTCCCTTCCTCTGGACTTCCAGAATTTATTTTGGTGGTCCTCTTGCTGACCCTCTGGAGAATAACTTTGGGAACAGTTATATGGGTTGGGGTCTTCACCCTAACCATGATGTCTTGTCCTTCCTGTCATTACCACTTCTAACTGCTGTTACTGAAATGAATTAAAAATATATATTAAAAAACTGACTCTGTTTTCTCTCAAGTTAAGAAAAGTACAGTACACAGAAAATAATATTTTCCTGTCGGCCCATCTGCCTTCATCAAACATATCCAAAAGCCATTTCTACATACCCTGACAGGCAAGATCGTGGCCTGGAATCAAAGAACTGATGGATTTTTGCTCATATGCTTCTCACCTACTAATTAGCAAGTATATTATATAAGTGTGTCTCATCTTCAGCCATAGTCTAAATATAATTTATTATAATATTTCAGGGCTTTTTTGTGCTTCAGCCTGACCAAATGCAGGTAGGTGTCTTCTCTGTGGTCATGGAGACTTTCCCCATCTATAACCCTACCTGTAGTTATTAGGATTATTAGGATTAACATGGTATTTTGATGCTTTCTCCTTGTATGCTAAGGAGTGCCAAACATAGGGATGAAAACATTCTCCTTAAGCCTCACACTTCTCCTTCACAACTCCATTAAGTAAGTGGCTCCTGCCCAACTCCAGAGAGAGTGATATTTGAGCCCAAAGGTAAAGTATAAGCACTGGATTTTTCATATCATTGTAACATAATGAAAATATCCTTGAAGAAAATACAAGGCTTCATTGTGTGAGAAGTGAAGTCAGAATCTGTTTATTGGTGATCAGTTAGTTTTTTCCTTAATCCCTTGTCAACTATCCCCAATTCTTTCTCTCCTTTCTTTCTCCTGGCCATGACATTTTCCCCTTGGGCTGTGGAACTGGGATAAAGAAAAGTGTAAATAGAAGGGAAGATTTCTGGTACAATTAGCAGAAAAACATAGGCTCAGAGTGAAATTGTTCCTACTGGGATACTTAGAAATAAAGGTGTTATGTAAAGGAAATAGGCTCTTGGGCATAAGGGAACTGGAAGATGTGAGTCCACTCTGGAGTTTGTTTGATGAAAGTGTGTGTGAATATGAGAGAGAAATCACACACAAGCAAGTATGAGCACATGCTTACACTCTTGACAGAACACTTGTAATGAGTGTTTCTTACTATGCTGTTACAGGTACTAAATCCCTTTCTGGTTCTTATCTTCATCCCATTGTTTGATCTTGGCATTTATCGTTTGGTCTCCAAGTGTGGAATTAACTTCACGTAAGTATTCACTGTACCTATATTATTCCATACTGTCTCAACCTTTGCCCAGTTTGGCATAAATTCAGTGTCAGTACTTTTCTGCTAGGTGATGACTGGTTTTGGTTTATCATTTATCTGCTCCAATTTGTCCATATTAAATTGGGTATTTATTAATATTGGAGGGTGGGGTCTAGATCTTAATAATCCTTATTTTACAGGGTTTAAGCTATTACTGCAGTCCTAACTGTGTGATATTGAGAGGATAGGTCTAGACTTCAGAGAAAGTCAAAAGTTTGTGACATAGGTATGTGAATACTGCCTCTTCAAAGAAGTGCCAAGACTTTCATGACAATTAATTCCTTTAAACATCCCACTGTTCTAATGAAACAAACGGGGGATCTGAAAGAAGTGGGGATAGAATTGTTCCTAATTACAGCTTTTTCCCCATTCTAAATAGAAGTGTTAATCTTTGTAAAATTTGACCAAGAAAGTTTTCAAGCTTCTTCCCATTCCTGATTTAATAGTAATTTCCTTTTGATGACCATTTTACCTTGTTGAAATGACTTCTTGTCATTTACTCATTCATTGAGCAGGTATTACTGAGTTTAGTACCAAGATGCTTACTGTTCAGTAAGAGATTTAGAGCAAATGCATGGCATAGCTATTACACACGGTAAAATGTGATAAATGATCTCAGAAGATAAAAATTCTAGGGAAGTTTAGAGAATGAAGAGAGACCTTTCTGAAAGACTTCTGAAGAATAGAAAAACTAGACAATCCATGTAAAGCTTTTGTATAAAACTTGGCATTTGGTAAATGCTCAATAAACCTGAGCTGTATTACTATTATTTTTGTTACTATGACATAATGGATAGAAAGAACATCATAAACTAAGATAGAGATGGGAAGATATGGTGTATTACAGAGAAGAGTATTCTTAAGTAGAATGTCTCAGGTAAAGGGAAGAAAGAAGGATTTGAGAAGGCAGGTTCTTGAAATATTTTGAAAAATAATTGGGACCAAATCAGGAAAGATTTTTAATGGTAGGCTCAGGAGTTTGGATAAAATCCTTTATGGTCTAAGGTTTAGATATAATTGTCTCTTATCTTTCTCTGCAGATCGCTTAGGAAAATGGCTATTGGTATGATCTTAACATGTCTGGCATTTGCTGTTGCAGCAGCCATAGAAATAAAAATAGATGTAAGTACCACAAATTTTAAGCTCCAGGAGAACAGGGCAATATCTGTCTTGTTCAACCTTGACTCCCTGGCACCTAGTACAGTACTTGTTATATAGGAGGTAAGAGCTCCAATGCAAAATAAGGCCCACCTCCCATTGGAATGGTTCAGAGTATACTGTCAGGGGATTCCCAAACAATAATATAGAAGGTATTTAACCATCCCTTTGGGATCGCAAACTTATATGATATCTTGCTAGTTGCTCAACAAAATACCTTTAGCAGACATTCCCCACTATTGGGGAATGAGGTATGAGGCTATAACTCCGTCAGAAAGCTTGGAGTTTGTTACTTGGTGTTGGTGCTTGCTCCATTGAGCTGGCATTTCTTCCTCTTCACTGCCTTCAGAACTTTCTAAGCCAAATGCTCTTCAGAGGGAGGAATCTGTGTTATCTTGGCTAGCTGGGCTAGGGTCTCAGAGACAGGATAGAAATATGTATTCTCATTGTGTCTGAAAGGTTATTCATTGATGATTCTGGTATGTCTTCTCTGTCCTAAGGGAATGGCCTCACCCCAGCCAGGTTCCCAAGAGGCATTCCTACAGGTCTTAAATCTGGCAGATGATGAGGTCAAGGTGACAGTGCTGGATGATGAAAACAATTCTTTATTGGAAGAGTCCATCAAATCCTTTCAGGTGAGGTATGGGCCTGAATGAATTGCAAACACATTCAGATTGTGCTTTAAATGACCAGCATGTCTGTTTGCATTTATACGTGAAATGACAGCATTAATCTAGTGTTTAAGAGCATGACTCTTTGGAGCAAACTAATTTCAATTCCTAGTTCTGCCACATCCTACCTCTAAGACACTGAACAAATTACTTTGTCTCTAAAGTCCAGTTTCCTCATTTGTAAAATGGCAGTAATTTCTATGTCATAGGCTGTTGTAAGGATAAGTATTCTCTACAAAGTGTTTAGCCTAGTGCCCAGCACATTGTGAGCTCTCAAAAGGTTGTAATTTGTTGTTGTTATTATTATTATTATTATTATTTCAAGCACCTTCCTAATTCACAAGTCTTCTTGAAGGACTTGTCTTGCATATTTCCACATCCATTCCTATAAATACCCCAAAATATTTATTTTAAAATATCACTTTTTAATAATAAAACTATATACATTAATTGTTGAAGACTGGGGAGTATATAGAAAGACATAAAAAATATCCACAATTCTACCACCAAAAGATAATTACAGTTAGCATTTTAGTATAAAAGAATAAACAAAATAATTTTAATGCAACTTCTTATTGAAAGAAATATACATTCATTAAAGTATACAAATCATAAATGCATAGCCCAATGAACTTTTTTCTTTCTTTTTTTTAGAGAAGTTAATGGTTTACAGAAAAATCATGCATAAAATAGTTCCCATATACCACTGTATTATAAACATTTTATACTAATATAGTACATTTGATACAATTGACAAAAGAACATTTTCATAATTGTACTATTAACTGTAGTCCATAGTTTACATTAGGGCATACTGTGTTACACAGTCCTATGTTTATGTATGTATGCATTTATTTATTTATTTTTGCTTATATATTTTAAAAAATGTTTATGCTAGTAGCATATTTAAACCTAAAATTTCCCCTTTTAGCCACATTCAAATATATAATTAAGTGATGTTAATTATGTTCACAATTTTGTGCTACCATTACTACATCCATTACCAAAACTTATACATCACCTCAAATAGAAATTCTGTGCAATTTAAGCATTAGTGTCTGTACAACTTAAGTATTCCATACCCCAAACCCAGCCCCTGGTAATCTCTATTCCAATTTCTGCTTCTATGAATTTGTTTATTCTAATTATTTCATATCCATGAGATCATACAATATTTGTCCTTTTTTTGTCTGGCCTATTTCACTCAACCTGAACGGTTCTTCAGGGTTTATCTATGTTGTCTTGTGTATCTGAATTTCTTTTAATAACTGCAAATGGTATTACATTATATGTATATGTTGCATTTTATTTATCCTATCATTGGCTGATGGACACTTGAGTTGCTGCCATCTTTTGGCAATTGTAAATAATGCCACAAGGAAGACTGGTGTGCAAATATCTGTGTGAGTCCTTGCTTTCAATTATTTTGGATACATACCTAGAAAGTGAGATTTCCGGATCATATGGCAACTCTATACTTAGCTTTCTGAGGAACTGCCAAACTATCTTCCACAGTGGTTGCACTATTTTACATTCTCATCAACAATGAATGAGTTTCTATTTCTTTATATCCTCTTCACACTATAAGTGTCAGCACTTATAATTTTCCATTTTTTTAATAGTGACCATTTTGTTGGGAGTGAAATAGTGCCTTGTAGTTTTGATTTGCATTTCACTAATGGCTAATGATATTGAGCACATTTTCATGCAGCTATTGGCCATTTGTATGTCTTCTTTGGAGAAATGTCTTTTCAAGTCTTTTGTCCATCTTTTGGTTGGTTTGTTTGTTTTGAGTTGTAGATTTCTTATATATTCTGTATATTAACCTTTTCAGATATGTAGTTTCCAAATATGTTCTCACATTGTATAGGTTGTCTTTTCACTTTTATGATGAAGTGCTGTGATGCACAAAAGTTTTAAATTTTGATGAAGTTAATTTTCTATTTTTCCTTTTGTTGCTTGTGCTTTTGGTGTAAAGTCTAAGAAACTATTGCTTAACAAAAGGTCTTAGTGATGGCTCACTATGTTTTCTAGTTCTGGGTCTTATATATAGGTCTTTGATCCATTTTGAGATTACTTTCTTTAGTATGGTGTGAGGTAGGGACCCATGTTTTCCATATAACATCCAGTTTTCCCAGCACTATTTGTTGAAGAGACTATTATTTCCCAATTGAGTAGACTTGGCATCCTGTCAAAAATTAGTTTGCCAGGGTGGTGCAACAGTAACTCAGTGTCAGAATTCTTGCCTGCCATGCCAGAGACCCAGGTTCAATTCCCAGTGCCTGCCCATGCAAAAACAAACAAACAAACAAAAAAAACAGTTGGCCATAAATGTAAGGTTTGATTTCTGTACTGTCAATTCAATTCCATTAATCTATACTTCTGTCTGTGAGCCTGGCTATTTTGGTTACTATTTTGGTTACTGTGGCTTTGTAATAAATTTTAAGATCAGAAAGTATGAGTCTTCCAGCTTCATTCTTCTTTTTCAAGATGGATTTTGCTATTTGAGGGAACTTTCCCTTCCATATAAAATTAATGACTGACTTTTCCTGCTCTGCAAAAAAGGTTGTTAGGATTTTCATTGGGATTGCAGTGAATCTGTAAATCATTTTGGGTAGAATTGGCATCTTAATGTTTTGTCCACTAATCTATGAATGCAGACTGCCTTTCCTTTATTTAGGAATTTTTCTTTATTCCTTTTTGCAATGTTTTGTAGTTTTCTGTGTATGAATCCTTTACATCCTTCTTTAGATTGCTTCTTAGATATGTGATTCTTTTTTAGTTGCTATTGTGAATGGGATTCTTTTGTTGATTTCTTCTTTCAATTGTTCACTACTACTGTATAGAAACACTGTGTTTTTTTGTATGTGGGTCTTGTACCAACCACTTTGCTGAATTCACTTATGTTGGTTTTAGTGGCTTGGTTGTAGATTTTTCAGGATTTTCTGTATATAGGGTCATGTCAGCTGCAAATAGGAAAAGTTTCAATTATTTCTATCCAATTTGAATATCTTTATTTCATTCTCTTGCTAGAACTTCCAGGACAATGTTGAGTAACAGTGGTGATGGTGGGCATCCTTGTCTTGTTACTGGAAAGTTTCTTAGAGGGAAAGCTTTCAACTTTCATGATTCAGTATGGTGTTAGTGGTTGGTTTTCATATATGCCCTTTATCATGTGGGAGAAGTTTCCTTCTATTCCTAATTTTCTAAGCATTTTTTTAAATCAATATGAGGTGCTGGCCAAAATTACTTGCAATCTTGAATAGAGCATGAGCTCTTGTTGGTTTGTACAGGTTAGTGTGATACCCTGATATATCCCAAAGTAATTTGGATAAAGAATAAAAAAAGCATTTTCAAAGTCCCCTTGGGGGACTGGGAAGAAAGGAGGAAATATTAAACTTCCTTATCTGGGGAATTTCTGATATTTTCACAAGCAGAGGGGACAGCTCACTCACTAGGCCGAGCCCTCAATCTTGGGGCTCATCCCTATGAAGCTTATTCCTACAAAGGAGAAATTAAGTCTACTGATAATTATGCCTAAGAGTTACCCCCAGAGAACCTCTTTTATTGCTCAGATGTGGCCTCTCTTTCTATGCCAACTTGACAGGTAAACTCACTGCCCTCCCCCTTATATGGGACATAACTTCCAGGGGGTTAAATCTCCCTGGTGATGTGGGACAGGACTGCCAGGCATGATCTGGGACCCAGCATCATGGGAATGAGAAAGCCTTCTTGACCAAAAGGGGTAAGAGAGATATGAGACAAAATAAAGTCTCAGTGGCTGAGAGATTTCAAACAGAGTCCAAAGGTTAACCTGGAGGTTATTCTTATGCATTACATAGATATCCCTTTTTAGTTCATGGTGAGTTGGAGTGGCTAGAGGGAAGTACCTGAAACTGTTGAACTGTGTTCCAATAGCCTTGATTCTTGAAGAAGACTGTATGACTATATAGCTTTTACAGTGTGACTGTATGATTGTGAAAACCTTGTATCTGACTCCTTTTACCCAGGGTATGAACAAATGAGTAAAAAATAAGGATTAAAAAAATAAATTATAGCAGGGGATAAAGGGTAAAATTGGGTAGATTGAAATACTATGGGTCAATGAGAGGGAGGGGTAAGGGGTATAGGATGTATGAAATTCTTTCTTCTTCTTTTTATTTTTTTCTGGAGTGATGCAAATGTTCTAAAAAATGATCATGTGTGATGATATTGTGAGTCATTGATTATACAACATGGTTGGATTCTTCTATGTGTGTGAATATTTCTCAATAAAAATATTCTAAAAAGTATTACAAGGTAAAAGACAGACACTATATAGTACTAAAAAGGTCAATGCTCTGAGAAGAAACAACAATCATAAACATTTATGCACCTAACCAATCTGCCCCAAAATACATGAAGCTATTGTGAGTAATGCTGCCTTTAACCCTGGTATACAAATGTCTGCTTAAGTCCCTGCTTTCAATTCTACATATTTTTCTGTTTGAGTGTTCTATGTGTAGTGTATTAAAAGAAATTATTATTTATGATGAAAAAAATGAGGTGCTGGACTTTGTCAAATGCCTTTTCTGCATCGATTGAGTTGATCTTTTTTTTTCTTTGTTTTGTCAATGTGGTGTATTATATTTGTTGATTTTCTTGTCTTGAACTACCTTTGCATTTGTGGAATAAATCCCACTATTTCATAGTTTATAATTCTTTTAATGTGTATTGTTGGTATTTTGTCAAGGACTTTTGTATCAATATTCATAAGGGATGTTGGTCTGGAGCTTTTTTCTTGAGGTATCTTTATCCAGCTTTGGTATGAGGGTGATGTTGGCCTCATAGAATGAGTTAGAGTATATTAACTCTTCTTCAGTTTTTTGGAGGAGTTGGAGCAAGACTACTTTTACTTCTTGGGATGCTTGGTATAATTCCCCTGCAAAGCCATCTGGTGCTGGGCTTTTCCTTTTTGGAAATTTTTTTTACTACTAATCCATTATCTTTGCTATAGTGGTTTGTTGAGATAATCTATTTCTTGAGTTAGCATGTGTTCCTTTTGGTGTGTTTCTAAGAATTTGTCCATTTCATCTAGGTTGTCTAATTTGTTGGTATATAGTTTTTCACAGCACATTTTTTCCTATAGTCCTTCTTTTTATCAGTAGGATTAGTAATAATGTCCCCCTTTTCATTTATGATTTTAGTTATTTGTGACCTCTTTCTTTTTTTTCCCTCTGTCCATCTAGCTACAGGTTTGTCAATTTTACCAATCTTTTCAAAGAACCAACTTTTGTTTTTATTGATTCTTTCTATTTCTTTATTCTCTTTTTCATTTCTCTCTGCTCTAATCCTTGTTATTTCCTTCCTTCTGCTCACTTTGTGTTTAGTTTGCTATTCTTTTTCTAGATCCTCCAATTGTGAGGTTAAATCTCTGATTTGAGATCTTTCTTCTTCAGAGCTATATACTTTTCCTCTCAGCACTGCTTCTAATGTATCCTCTAAGTTTTGGTGTGTTTTGTTTTCATTTTCATTTGCCTCAAGATATTTCCTAACTTCCTCTGTGATATCTTCTTTGACCCATTGGTTGTTTAAGCATACTTTGTTTAATTTCCACGTTTGTGAATTTTCAGGTTCTCCCTCTGTTATTGATTTCTAGTTTCATTCCATTGTGGTCAGAGATGATACATTATGATTTCAATATTTTAGAATTTATTGAGACTTGCTTTGTGCCTAACATATGGTCTATCCTGTACAATGATCCATGTGTACTCAAGAAGAATGTATATTCTGCTGCTGTTGGGTGAGATGTTCTATATATGTCTGTTAGATCTAGTTGGTTTAGAGTCTGTTTGAGTCTTTTATTTCCTTATTGGTGTTCTATTTAGATGTTCTATCCATTTTTGAAAGTAGTGTATTGAAATTTCCTACTATTAATGTAGAACCTTCTAGTTCTCCCCTCAAATCTGTCAATGTTTATTTCCTATAGTTTGGGGTTCCATAGTTAGGTGCATACATATTGGTAATTATTATGTCTTCCTGCTCAATTGACCTCTTTATGAGAATAGAGTGATTTTTTTTTTGTCTCTCATAACTTTTCGTTGCCTTAGTCAATTTTATCTGATATTAGTATATCCGCAGCTCTCTTTTGGTTACCACTTCATGGTATATTTTTTCCATCCTTTCACTTCCAACTTGCTTCCATGTTTGAATTTAAGATAAATCTCTTGTAAACAGCATACATCTGGGCCATGCTTTTTAAACCCATTCTGCCAATCTTTACCTTTTGACTTTAGAGTTTAATCTATTTATGTTTAAAATAACTGAGAATGCAGTACTTTCTCCTGCCACTTTTATATTTTGTCTTTTTAAGCCTTATATCTTTTTTTTTTTTGGCCGTATATCTTTTTGACCCACATTTCTTCCATTGATCCCAGCTTTCATATTTATTTAATTTTTTGTATCATATTATTTTGAGTCCCTTCCCATTTCTTTCTGAACATATTTTTTCATGTTTCCTTTATGGTTATCATGGGGTTAAATTTCATATCCTAAATCTGTAACAGTCATATTTGATTTGATATCAACTTATCTTTAATAGCATACACATATACTGTGCATATTCACTTCTGTTCCTCCACTGTTTTTTGTACTTGATACAAATTTTATCTTTGTACAATATATATCAAAAACAAATTTTTTCATCACTTTTTATCCATTTGCATTTTAGCACCTGTAGGAAGAAATAAGTGTAGCTATATACCAAAAACTACGATATAATATTATCAGTATTTATTATCACCCGTATGGTTATCTTTACCAGGGGTTTTTATTTCTTAACGCCTCTTTGATCTGCTGTCTAGGATCCTTTCCTTTCAGTCTGTAGAAAGTAGTGTGTTGAAATTTCCTACTATTTAGCATTGTATATAGGCCAAGTCTAATGGTAATGATCTACTTCAGCTTTTGTTTATCTGGGAATATTATTCTTTCTACCATTTTAAAAAGAAAGCTTGTCAGATATAAAATTCTTGGTTGGCAATTATTTTCTTCCAGCAGTTTAAATATTTCCTATCACTGCTTTCTTGTCTCCATGATTTCTGATGAGAAACCAGCATTTCATCTTATTGGAGTTCCCTTATGCATAACTTGTTGCTTTTCTCTTACAACTTTCAGAACTCTCCTTGTCCTTGGCACTTTTTTTTTTCAAGTGCACGGTTGGGAATTGAGCCCAGTTCTCCCACATGGAAGGTGAGCAGTCTACCACTGAACCACCTGTGCATCCTTGTACTTGGCATTTTGACAATTTTATTACTATGTGTCTAAGCATAGTTCTCTTTGAATTTATCCTTTTTGGGATTCATTGAATGTGTATATTCATGTGCTTCATTACATTTGGGACGTTTTCTGCCATTATTTCTTTGAATAATCCCTCTGTCCCTTTCTCTCTTTCTTCTCCTGGAGTTTTCTTCTCCATAGTGCATTTATTGATATGCTTTATATTGTCCCATAGCTCTCTTGCACTCTGTTTGTTCTTTTTTTAAATTCTTTATCCTTGCTTTTCAGCATGAATCATTTCAATTTTTTTCTCTGCAACATCTCTAATTCTTTCTTCTGCCATCTCCAATCTTGTGTCGAAACCCCCTAGGGAATTTCTCATTTCATTTATTGTGTTCTTCTACTCCAATATTTCATTTGGTTCTTATTGAGAATTTCGAAGATATTCCCAAACTGAACATTATTTTCCTCATATTTCTTAGTTCTTTATCCATGTTTTTCTTTATTCTCTTTACGCACATAGAGGATCTTTATTTTTTTTAGTCTTTTCTGATAAGTCCAATATCAGGTCTTCTTCACTGACAGTTTCTGGATTTTTATCTTGTTCTTTTGGATGAGTCATCATATCCTGTTTCTTTGTTTGTTTTGTAGTCTTTTGTTGCACACTGTAATTTTTAAAATTTTTAAATGTTAACTCTGAGGTTTTCTCCCTGAGCTGTCTGTCCTTAAGTTTGTATCCAGTTGGTGATATGACAGAAATTTTCTTGAATGCGTGGAGCTAATCGAAACAAGCAAACTAAAGCAAAATACGCCTTTCACAGTCTTTGCAAATTGGCTCTCCTTTGGCTGGTGGTCTCTTTCAGAGCTTAGTTCTCCTATCAAAAAGATAGATCTGAGGCAAATATGAAGTGCAGGGTCCTCTCTGTTTTATCTGAGCCAGCAGGGAACCACAGAGCATGCTTCTTTTCCTGATCTAGTGCTTGCTAGTAGAGGCCTAAGAATTCCTCATTCATGTTTTACACTTGTTTGAGTGATTGCCCCCTCTACTCCCTTTGAAATAGACTCCCTCCCCACCCCCCCCCCCAGTGACTTAATGCAGATGGTCATTTGCCCCTGGCCACTTCAACTTAATTGTTTCTCACACTGTCCCAGCTATCTGCAGGCAGCTTCTTTGCCGTCAAGACAAACTCTGAGAGGGTGAGCCCCAGACAAGTTCCTCAGCTCAGTCCCTCAGACTTTCACCTGATAGATTTGTGGTGAAATATATGTATGTGTTCTTCTACTCCAATATATGTTCTTCTACTCCAATATTTCATTTGGTTCTTATTGAGAATTTCGAAGATATTCCCAAACTGAACATTATTTTCCTCATATTTCTTAGTTCTTTATCCATGTTTTTCTTTATTCTCTTTACGCACATAGAGGATCTTTATTATACTATACTGTATAATATAGTATGTGTATAATATAGTATGTGTATAATATAGTATAGTATAATATAGTATGTGTTGGGGCAACTTTGCTCCCTCTGGAACAGGGCCATGGATCCACAAAGGGAGTACAAGGTGGCTTCTCCCTGCATTGTGGAAGGTGTAGGGAAGGGGCCAGCAAGGGTGCCAGGAGCTTCTTCTATGGCTTTGAGGCTGCATTTTTTTGATTCAGTACTTGCCTAGTTAATGCAGCCCTTAACTGTTTTTTTTTAGTTTTGTGGAAGTTTACTGCCCAAGGCAGGGTTGGAACAATGGCCACATTCAGAGCTGATACACAGAGGTCTAAAGTAGCTAATCAAAAGCAGTGATCAGCAATCAGAGCACACCCCCCCCCCCCAGAGTTTGGAGAAGTAGTCTTTGTGTTCCTATCTGGCACCAAGGTGTGCCAGGAGCCCGAGCTCCAGTCCTCTTGGCTACCTGCCAAGAGGATGGGGGAAGGGGGATGGTAGCTACTGCAGGGAGGAAGGAACTCACTGGTATTTTCACAATTTACCAGCCTCTTCCTCCTACCCAAATTTGGATGCTACACAGTATTCTCCTAGTCTCTGAAGTTTCAAAATATTTGATTCAGACAGTTCCTTCAAGTTCAATAACTGTTTTTGTGGAGACACTGATTCTGGAGTTTCCTAATCCACCACCTTACTGCAATTCTTTTCTCAAAATAATTTTTTTAAATGTTCAAACTGTATATGCTGTTTGAATTTGATTTTTTCTTAACATTAATTGTACCATAAGCATTTCCCCAGGTCCTTAGAGCATCATTGGTAACATAACTAAATGGCTGCATAGCATTGTATCCTATGGATGTATTATAGTTTATTTAAGCATTTCCCCATAGATTGCTTTATTATTTGATAGAATCCTATAACAGACATCCTTACATGTAAATCTTCATGTATGACTCTACTTTCCTAGAGAGATTCCTAAAAGTGGAATTATTAGGTCAAAGGGTAATGTGGAAAATATCCAAGTGAGTTCTCTACACCCTGGGATGCTATGAAATTGTGATGTTCAAAATAGAGCAAAAAGCAGAATGTGACAGATATTTCATTCTACAGAAAGCACCAGAGTATTTTAAACTATACCTGCAAACAAAAAGTCAAGATTTTCACTTCCATCTGAAATATCACAGTTTGTCTGTCCACACTGCACATTCTATGGAGGAGAAGAATTGGTACACACTGATCCTTCATGGGGATGGGAAAAATATTTCCAGCATAATGGTAAGTTGAGGAAACTCCTAGTTTCCAAGTTATCAACCCCTACTAAAGAACTTCCTGTTAATCAAATTTTCAGATTTTTGTTTCCCTACTGTCAACTGTAAATGATTTTTACTTTCTTCTATTGTAGATGAAGGATACAGACAACAAGACAACCAATGGGATGACAGCTGTGAGGTTTGGATGTTTAAGAGACCCCCAGACCACTCTGTTCTCTTGAATCTTGAGTCTTTTCTGATCTGGGGTTCTCTGATGGAGAGGCTTCACATTCTACTTGTCCTGAGCAGGGATTCTCTCTCCTAGGATGTTAGGGACATGGGAACAGAAAGCATTTCCAGGACAATGGGAAACAGAAAGGCTTTCTTTCCCATGTGGCATTGAAAGATGGCCCTGTATCTGCACATGCCCCTTCTGCTCTGCTGTGTAAATCCCTTTGGCTGAGTTTTACCCATTTATCTCCCTCTCAGAAAAATAAGTACTTTCCTCTCAGAGAGAAATTCGTAAGTGAGTAAATGATCCTCCCTTCATTATTGGTAGTTGAATACCTATTATTGCTATTGTGTCTTTAAAGTATGTATTTTTAAATAGACTTAATTTTTAGAGCAGTTTTAAGGTTATAAAAATTTGTGCAGAAAGTACAGAATAAGTTCCCATATACTGTATTTTTTCCTTACCACCTCAGTTTTTCCTATTTATGTTGTTTATTAATGTGGTACACTTGTTATAATTGATAAAACAATATTGATGTGTTATTATTAAATATAGCATTTATTATGAACCTCTGGAGGCATCATGGTATAGTAAAGGTAGCATATTTAGAATCAAGAGACTTGGTTTTGAATCCAGTTACAGCTAGAGGTCTCATCAGATAGCAACGGACAAAATTACAGAGTTGGAACTCACTGTTGGTGCAAGATGGAGCAAGAAGTCACCTGCTTTGTATGGCAGGAATCAAAAATGAAACAGACATGAAATAAGTCCTTCAAGGACAGATGGCTGCTATTCAGAATTGCATTTTAGGACATAATTTTTAATGAAAATTCTGAATTTCACTGAAAGGTAGAACAATCATAATTTGCTTTTGAGTATGCTTCAGAAAAAACAAATGGCTCAAAATAAGTAAGATAATGGTGAGGATAGGACTTCTCTGGGCCAGAGAGCCATAGTAACCTCCAGAAGTGGTAAAGGAGCAACATCTATGTCAGTGCGTGATGATTTCCAGTTCAGGAGTCAGCATTCATGACCCTAAAGGGAACTTCCCTCCTCATCCCATGGGCCAGAGACCTAGGCAAAAACTATCAAAACAGAGATGTAACCAAGACTTATCCTGAGGGAACAATCTCTGGGACCAAGTTCAGAAGACTAGGAAGATGGTTCTGAAAAGGTTCACAAGTAGCTCCCAAAACAATGTTAGCTCAATATACTATGGGCTACAAATTTGAGTTTTGCGTGGGAGATTAGATTTAATTTATACCAGGATAATTTCCCAGTTTTATGTAAATACTGGCATATATTTATATATACATAATTATTTATTTTATTTTTCTTATTAATCTCAGTTGATGAATCTTGCCATCATAAGAGGGAAACTTTAGACCTAACTGGATTAGAAGAAACAGACTGGGGTGATGATGAGAGTGTACATCCCAACTAAAGATCTAGTGAGAGAACAGCAGATAGCAAGATAATATCTTAGAAAGAAGAGAGTTAGGAACAACTAGGAATTCTGATTTCTTCTTACATGTGAAGTTAATTCATTCATCCAGTTAACAATATACATAATGCACCTTTGTGTGAAAACTGTCCTGGGCATTGGAGATATAATGGTAAACAAGATATAAGATCTCCACCCTCTTTTATCAGGAATCCCTGTTTCAGGGGGTTTATCTGATCTCTAAATTTTGTTTCTACCCTCAGGTTTGTTAACACTTTGCATAAAGATGTCAACATCTCCCTGGGTATGAATCTCTCCCTCAGTGTTGACGAAGACTATGGTGTGTCTGCTTACCAAACAGTGGAACAAGGAGAGTAAGAGCTTTACCCTTGTGGCCGTTTTACTTTTATCAACAATTGTTTCTTAAATGCTTTCTTGATATTTAAGAAAGATACTTAAGTATATCTAGGTAATTGTGAGTATAGATTTACTCGTGTTGTTTTTCAATACTTGCCTTCTTCCCTCAATCTCACCTTTTTCTGCATAGATATATTGAGGTCATGATTGTTATGAAGGTCATACTGTGTAGTTAGTAGGGTCTATCTTTGGGAGATTCACAAAGTTTATTACTAGCTCCCACTCCTCCACTTTGGCATCTCCCACTGGCACCTCATTATGTAGAGCTTATCCTCTCATTTTCACTGTTTTATGCTATTCCATGAATTCATAAGACTTGCATGAGAAAAATTCACCTAGGCTTGAAGTCCACAAAATAAGGTGATTTGCACTTTATTTCTTTAAGTTTAAGATACAAATTACCTGACTTGGGCAGTGAAGAGCTCAGACTGGGAGAGAAAACTGGCATAAAAACAATTCACCAAAAAGACTCCTCTCTTCAAAGAGATATGGTGGCTACTACTCTCTTCATCCTCAGTAGAGAGATCAGATTACTCTTTCCTCTGGGAGATGGGAGTGCTTTTCTAAATCATAATGTTTATTCTAATCCAAACTCCTCCTGTTCTAGATACCCTGCAGTGCATTGTAGAACAGAAGATGCAGTATTTTCTCTGAATCTGGGTCTCCTAGCCTTTGATGTAGCATATCTGCTTGTTATTTCTAATGTAAGTAAGCTCATGATCACCCACTCTGTCCTTCCTCCCACTGACATAAATAACCTGAGATTTTGTTGGCAGAGAGAGAGAACAAAGGGGAAGACTGTGAGAAATAATTCTAGTATAAGGTGTCAAATTCTGTGGTCACTTTAGAAAGCTCAACTGAGGACTCCATGTAGGATTTTACAGGAGAAACATTGGAAGCATGTGAAGAGTCTTGGGGAATGGTAGATTTATATTGAGACATCACTATGAGGTTACACAGTCTGCTCCAGTTTCCTTTTGACCCCAGGAAAAAACAATTATTTACACAAGATTATTTATGTCTTCTTGGCTAACTCCATATGCAAGTCTCCTGGCTCCCTGGAAATTTGGTCTGTTAACACATCACTCTAAAATATCAAGAGTAGATGTCTATCTCTACACAAAGTTTGGGGGATCAGTGATTTGGTGGTTCATCCATTAAAAGCAATTGTTTCAGTGATCAGGACAGGGTTTCTCTGAATCTTATCATTATGAATCTTGATTCTAATTTCATTTCATTACTTGTGACACTATGTTAAAGACAAACTGGAAAAAGAAGACAGTGAATAAGAAAAAGAGGGGGCATTTCTAGTGGTATGATGGGAACCCAATTTGTAAAGTCTTATTTTAATTTTTAACTTAATTAACCTGCTCTCTTTGGAATATCATTTTTGTTCCTTTTAATATATATAATTTAATGTATATACAAAGCAAAAAAAGAAAAAAGCAATAATTTTCAAAGCACTCTTCAACAAGTAGTTACAGGACAGTTCCCAGAGTTTGTTGTGGGCTACCAAACAATCATCTCAGATTTTTCCTTCTAGCTCCTCCAGAATATAGGAGGCTAGAAGGAATAAATATTTTTTTTTCATCATAAGTGACTTCTTTTTTGGGGGGGTGTGTGAAAAATAACATATATACAAAAAACCAATAAGATTCAAAGCACAGCACAACAATTAATTATAGAACAGATTTCAGAGTTTGGTATGGGTTACAATTCCATAATTTTAGGTTTTTACTTCTAGCTGCTCTAAGATACTGGAGACTAAAAGAAATATTAATTTAATGATTCAGCAATCTTATTCTCTTGTTAAACCCTACCTTGTCTGTATAACTCCACTATCACCTTTGATCTTTCTAGCTCACTTTTAGGGGTATTTGGACTCTGGCCATTCTAACTTTTTCATGTTGGAAGGGGCTGTCACTAATATGGGGTAGGGAGATGGAACTAGCTGATGTTCTAGAGAGGCTGGGCCCTCTAGGTTTCAGGACTTATCTGGTCCAGGGACCCATCTGAAGTTTGTAGGTTTCTGGAAATTTACTCTAGTGCATTGAAACTTTGTAGAATCTTATATATTGTCCTAGGTGTTCTTTAAGGTTGGCTGGAATGATTTTGGTTGGGATTTGCCAAATTGTGATAAGTAGCAATGTCTAACTGAAGCTTACATAAAAATGACCTCCAGAGTAGCCTCTCGACTCCATTTGAACTCTCTCAGCCACTGATACCTTATTAGTTACACTTCTTTTCCCCATTTTAGTCAGGATGGAATTGTTGATCCCATGGTGCCAGAGCTGGACTCATCCCTGGGAGTCATCTCCCATGCCACCAGGGAGACTTTCACCCCTGGATGTCATGTCCCATGTAGGGAGGAGGGCAATGATTTCACATACAGAGTTGGGCTTAGAGAGAGTGAAGCTATGTCTGAGCAACAAAAGAGGTCCTCCAGAAGTAATTCTTAAGCATACCTATAGGTAGGCTAAGCTTCTCCACTATCTACATATACTTTCAGAAGAGTAAGCCTCAAGATCAAGGGCTTGGCCTATTGATTTGGGTGTCTCTAATGTTTGACAATGTATCAGGGCATTCCCTGATGGTAAAGTGTAATAGTTCCACTTTTTTTCTCTCATCCTTAAGGGACTTTGTCAATACTTTTTGGTTATCTGCTTAATATATTCTAGGATTTATCCAAGCATTACATTAAGCTATACAGGATTAAAGGCCCTCATTGTTTCTCGGCTCCCTGTGTTTCAGTTGTTCAAATGAGCTAACCAGACAGGTTGAGTTAGATTATGTGCTACAGAAAATTTAGGTTCCAGACAAAATAAATCTTTCTTCCTTTGGTCTCAAAGAGTAGGTGTGGTTTTAAAATATAGATAATATTTTCCTTATCCCTGTCTTCTAAATTACCTTAATCCCGACCTGATCAGCTTCATTCTTGTCTCTAAATATCAGGTTATAGATATATAAAATAGCTTCTCAGAATCCAGAAATAATATCACTCCAGATTAAATGTGTCTGCTATAAGAGTTTATGATCTAGGCCCCTGTTTTCTTATAAGCATTTTCTAAAGGAGACCATGCAATAATTGTTCTTTCATTTCTGGCTTATTTTGCCTCACCAAATGTCCCACAGTTTCATTCCTATTATGTGTTTATTGGTTATCTTTCTCTTGGGAACAATGAAATTATCTCAAATTGAAAGTATTAATGGATTTTGGGCTTTGGACATTATACATGATGCCTAATGAACGCAGGTGGCTGAAGGATGCACTGACTGAGAACTAGATTGGTGAATGATGGTCATACATATGATAGAATATTATGCTGCTACAAAAAGGAACAAAGTCATGAGGCATGCAACAATGGAATATCATCTCTATAACAGCTTTATTAAGATATAAGTTATCCATTTAAAGTGTAGAATTCAATGCTCCTTAGTATATTATCAGAGTTGTGCAACCATCACCAAATCAAGCTTAGAAATTTCATCACCACGGAAATAAACTCTGTACTCATTAGCAGTCACTCCTCACTTCTGCAAAAATCCCTTATCCCTCTGCAACCATTAACCTACTTTCTGTCTCCATAACTTTGCCTATTTTAGACGTGTCATATAAATAGAATCATACAATATGTGGCCTTATTGTTTCTGGCTTCTTTCATTTAGCATGTTTTTAGTGTTCATCCATCTTGTAAAATGCATCAGTACTTCATTTTTTATTGGCAAATAATATTTCATTCTATGAATATACTACCTCTTATTTATTTATTCATCACTTGATGGATATTTGGATTGTTTCTACCTTTTGGCTATTATGAATGATGCTTCTATGAACATTTATGTACAAGTTTGTGTGGACCTGTTTTCATTTGTCTAGAGTATATACCTAGGAATGGAATTTCTGGGTCATACAGTAACTACATGCTTTGAGGAACTACAAGACTGTTTTCCAAAGCAACTGTATGATTTTTACATTCCTGTCACTAGTGTTTGAGGGTTCCAGTTTCTCCACATCCTCATCAATATTTGTTATCTGTTTTATTAGTAGTAGTATTAATTATTACTATTACTACTACTACCATCCAAATCAATGTGAAACAGTATCTCATTGTAGTTTTGATTTGCTTTTCCTTGATGGCAGTAATGTTGAGCAACTTTGCATGTACTTATTGGCCATTCATATATCTTCTTTGGCCAACTTTTAATTGATTTACTTTTTTAATTATTAAATTATATATTCTATATACAAGCCCCTAATCTGATAAATTTATCTATTTTTCTTTGGCTGTTTATCATATCTAAGAAACCATTGCCTAATCCAGGGTCACAGAGATTTATGTCTGTATTTTCTATTAAGAATTTCATACTTTCAGCTCTTATATTTAGGCCTTTAATCCATTTTGAGTTAATTTTTGTATGTGGTGTGAGGTAGGAGTCTAACTTCATTCTTTTGTATGTGGATATCCATTTGACCCAGCACATTTCCTCATTGAATAGTCTTGGCACTCTTGTCAAAAATCAATTGACTATAAACATGAGAGTTTAGTTCTGAAAGCTCAATTCTATTACATTGATCTGTATTTATGCCAGTACAACACTGTGTTAGTGACTGTGCTTTGTAGGAAGTTTTGAAATCAGGAATTGTGAGTCCTACTTTGTTCTTCTTTTTTAAGATTAGTTTGGCTGTTCTGGGTCCCTTGAATTTCATGTGAGTTTTAGCATCAACTTGTCAGTTTTTCTAAAGAAGCCAGCTGTTATTTTGATAGAGTTTGCATTGAACCTGTAGATCAATTTGGAGAGTACGGTCATCCTAACAATACTGAGGCTTCAATTCATGAACACAATATGTCTTTCCATTTATTTAGGTCTTCTAAATTTCTTCATCAATGTTTTGTATTCTTCAGAGTATAAACGTACACTTCTTTTGTTAAATTTATTTCTATGTATTTTTTTTACTGTTACAAAATAGAGTTTATTCCAGTTATGCAAGGTTTAATGTTAGAAAGCTTGCAATATAGTAGGTCAATAACACAAAACCCAATTGCGTTTATATGAAAGAACAACAAACAGTTGGAAAATGAGCTGAAGAACTCAAAACCATTTACCATAGATCCCCAAAATTAAATGCTTAGGGATAAAGTTGATAAAAGCCATTTAAGATCCACCCATTGGAAACTGAGAAATATTACTTTCTAATATTGAAGGGATATTAAAGATCTAAAAAATAGACTACTGTTTCATGTTCAAGAATGGGAAGATTCAATATTGTTTAGATATTATCATTCCCCAGATTGATCTATAGATACATCACAATCACAGTACCAGCAGGTCTTTTGTTGTTATTGTTCTTAAAAATTAACAAGCTGAATTGACAACTTATATGGAAATGCAAAGGGCCTAGAATAATCAACTAATTTTGCTCAAGTGATAATTGGATAACTTATATCACCTGATTTCAAATCTGATTATAAAGCAATAGTAATCAAGACAGTCTGTTATTGCTATAATGATAGATTAGTGGAGCAGATTAGAGAATCTAGAAATAGATATAATTATATATGGTCAATTGATTTTTTTATAGCAGAGTTAAAACAAATCATTGGATAAAAGAAAGACTTCATTGTTTTAAAGGTGCCAGAATAGGTGGATTTCCATATGTGAGAAAAAAAAAAGAATATTGATTCCACTGTATTAGTCAGGGTTCTCTAGAGAAACATAACCAACGGGAGATATCTGTAAATATAAGATTTATAAAAGTGTCTCATGCAACTGTGGGAATGGAAGTGTCCCAAATCAACAGGAACTCTATCGATGGAAGTATCCCAAAATTGTGAGGCTGGCAACTCCGATGAAGGGTATTGACAAACTCCACAGGAGAGACTCACTGGCTGAAGAAGTGAAATTCTTTCTTCTTTAAAATTCTTCAGCCAATTAGATCAAACCAACTGATTGGATCATCTCTTTTGCAGGGATGTGTCCTTAGTTGATTATAGATGTAATCAGCTACAGCAACAATCAACTGACTGGTGATTTAATAAGCAAGCCTCCTGGTTTATCAAACAGCCACAAAATATCCTTGCAGTAACTGTCAGGCCAGTATTTGCCTGACCAGACAACTGGACACCATCACCTGGCCAAGTTGACTCCAGAACTTAACCATCATAGTCCACCCCTTGTCAACTTGGCAGCTATACACATCACCTTGAAACATGCTTAATTTCTAAATAGAACACAAAAACAGACATATATTTTGCCTAACAATACTCAACTGTCCTGCATACAACTGGAAATGCACTAAATCTCTGCAGAGTAGGTTACAAGACCTTAGGTAACATTCACTCTTAAACTTGATACCCTATAACTTAAATACTATAACATGAACAATACAGCTTATGTCATAAGAAAGAACAATACAACTCACTAAACATTTTCAACTTCTTGTAATGTTGACATTCATTTGTTTTCCCTCATGCAAAAACATTTTTAAATTTGTGCATTTAATCACCATCATTGTCCACTCTAGGCATTCCTATGTTATACCATCTCAGTCTTTATCCTCTATCTTTCCTTCTGGTTTCATACATATCCCCAACCCTTCTCCCTCAACCATACTCACATTCACCTTCACTCAGTGTATTTATATTATTATGCTACCATCAGGTAGTATTGTGCTATCAATTTCTGAAGTTTTATAATTAGTCTTCTTGCACAATCTGTACTCCTTCAGCACCAAATGCCCACTCTTGACCCCTTTCTATCTCCTGATAACCTGTGTTCTTAACTTTAACTCTCAAAGTTCTCTCAGTAATATTATTA
>PVIY010018281.1:0-47866 GCA_004026745.1 Myrmecophaga tridactyla | reverse complement strand
CACTCTTCAACAAGTAGTTACAGGAAAGATCCCAGAGCTTGTCATGGGCTACCATACCATCATCTCATATTTTTCCTTCTAGCTGCTCCAGAATATTGGAGGAATTAAGTATTTTTTTATCATCACAATCAACTTTTTTTGCATGTGAAAAATAACATATATACAAAAAAGCAATAAATTTCAAAGCACAGTACAACAATTAGTTGTAGAACAGATTTCAGAGTTTGGTATGGGTTACAATTCCACAATTTTAGATTTTTACTTCTAGCTGCTCTCAGATACTGGAGACTAAAAGAGATTTCAATTTACTGATTCAGCAGTCATAAAAGGGTTTGTTAAACCCTACCTCCTCTGTATAACTCCACCGTCACCTTTGATCTTTCTGTCCCACTCTTTAGGGGTATTTGGGCTATGGCCATTCTAACTTTTTCCTGTTGGAAGGGGCTGTCACTAATATGGGGTAGGGGATGGAACTAGCTGATGTTCTGGAAAGGCTGGGCCCTCTAGGTTTCAGGACTCATCTGGACCAGGGACCCATCTGGAGGATGTAGGTTTCTGAAAGTGACCCTAGAGCATAGAACCTTTGTAGAATCTTATATAACAACCTAGGTGTTCTTTAGGATTGGCAGGAATGATTTTGGTTGGGGTTCGTCAAGTTATGACAGGTAGCAAGGTCTACCTGAAGCTTGCATAAGAGTGACCTCCAGAGTAACCTCTCAACTCTACTGAACTCTCTCAGCCACTGATACCTTATTAGTTACACTTCTTTCCTCCCTTTTGGTCAGGATGAATTGTTGATCCCATGGTGCCAGGGCCAGACTCATCCCCTGGGGGTCATGTCCCACGCCACCAGGGAGACTTTCATCCCTGGATGTCATGACCAACATAGGGGAGTGGGCAATAGTTTCATTTGCAGAGTTGGGCTTAGAGAGAAAGAGGCCACATCTGGGCAACAAAAGAGGTCCTCCAGAGGTGACTCTTAGTAAGACATATTTTTATTGACAAACCTTCACACACATACAGTTCATACACAGTATACCAGTGGTTCACGATATCATTACATAGTTGTATGTTCATCATCATGATCATTTTTAGAACATTTGCATCACTCCAGAAAAAGAAATAAAAAGAAACAAGAAAAAAAATCATACATCCCATACCCCTCACCCCTCCCTCTCATTGACCACTAGTATTGCAATCGACCTAATTTATTTTACCCCTTATCCCCCCTATTATTTATTTATTTTTTATCCACCATCTTCTTGCTTGCATTGTTCCTAGTGAGATAGCTGCCATCCTCATCTTTGTTCCTCCGATTGTAATATTTCTTTTTTTTCTCTAGCTGCTTTAAAATTTTTTTTCTCATCAACCACTGGTTTTGAGTTATGGTATGCTTTAGTGTTGTTTTCTTTGGGTTTCTTGTGCTTGGGATCCCTGAGAGTCTTGGATCTGTGGGGTTTATAGTTTTCATCATTTGGAATATTTTGTTTGTTATTTCTTCAAAGTAATTTTTCTGAGCACACCCCCACCAATTTTTATTTCGGGATTCCCGTTACTCCTTTATTATATTACTTGACATTGTCCCACAGCCATTCTTTTCTTGTCTTTTTCAGATTCTGTTTTCTCTTTGTGTTTCATTGTGGATACTTTTTATAGCTATACCTTCAAGGTCATTTTATCTTTTCTTCTGCATTTTCTAATCTTTTGTTCATCCCATCCAGCTTTAGAAGTTCAATTTGTGTTTCCTTTCCTCCTCCTCCTTCTTTTTAAATCTTCCATGTCTCTACTCAACTTTTGAACAGATGGAATGCAGTTATAATAACTGTTTTAATGTCTTCTGCTAAATCTAACATCTACTCAGTTCTGACTGATTATACTTCTTATGGCTTTGCTTTCTTGCCTCTGCGTGTCTGGTAATCTATGATTAGATGCCAGACATTGTGAATTTTTCCTTATTGGGTGCTGGATGTTTTTATATTCCTATAAATCTTTTTGAGCTCTGTTCTGGATAGAGTTAATTGACCTGGAAATAGTGTGACCCTTTCAAGTCTCGCTTTTATGGTTTGTTTAGCACATCTGGGGCACTAGCCTAGGGCTAATCATTCCTCACTTACGAGGTGAGACCTTCCTGGATATTCTACCCAATATCATCTTAATTGAATTTTTTTTTCTGGTTGGTGGGATCGGGCTCTATTCCCAGCCCTGTGTGATACAATCCTTTTATCTTTTTTTTTTTTTTTGGCATGAGGAGGCTCTGGGAATTGAACCCGGTCTCCAGCATGGCAGGTGAGAATTCTGCCACTGAGCCACTACTGTACCACCCTTTTTTTTTTTTTTTTTTTTTTACATATACAATCCTTTTTGATGGTTCTTTCCCCATCCTGGGTAGTTTACTCATGCCCACGTGATGATCTGTGGCCTGCTGAATTCTTCCAGTCTCCTGGGCTATTTATGTGCAGATTTTTTCTCTTCGGTGTCCGTTCTGTGAACTCCAGATGCCTTGGCCTCTCAACCTCTGAGCTCTGACTTCTCAGCTGGAAGGCTCTGCCTCACTGCCTCCTGCTGTAGCCTAAAAACTCTTGCAAGGCAGTTAGCCAGGGAATTTGTTTCCCATCTCATGGAGCTCACTCTCCTTCATTGTCTGATGACCGGTGTCCCCAAAACCATTGTATCATGCATCTTGTCTGGGCTTCTGGTAGTTTCAGGGATGAGAGTCAATCCAGCCTGTTACCTCCATGCTGGCCAGAAGGAGAACTTCTGCCTGCTTCATTTTGATCACTGTTTAAAAGGGGTTTTGGAATGCCCAGAAGGTAAGTATAGAGGCTGGGATAGTCAGCACTAGTGAAATCCTCTTGTATAGAGGACAAACCCAAGACTTGGAGAGAAGTGGTCGTGCAGAGTTAGAAACAGAAGCCACTTTCTTCAACCTTGGTTGAGTGATCTTTATTCTATATCTTCTTTGTCTCTCCACATTGTTTTTCATTTTAAAGAAATATCTTTGCAAATAAAATAGCTTTTTAAAACTTGCTTAAGCATTCAGATCTCCCCATGAACTTGAGACCACTGCTCCCCAACTTGGAAAACATTGGAAGCCTATTCTCTAGAGGGACTGAGAGGGCCACTGGATTAGGGGGCTTTCCAGAGAGAAGTGAAGCTGGGCACACTAAAATGCTGAAACCCTCCATCCCTCCCTGACTGAGCTTCCAGAAGGCCAAGAGCTCAAGCTATGAGATTGAAGTTTTCTCCAGGAATCCAATCCACCCAAAAGGAAAGTCCTAAATGTATACACATTAGGATTTCCCCACAAAAACTTCAATCAGACCACGTTACAAACACATATTCTTATTACTATTCCATTAAAAAATGCTAACAGACTACCAGGGATTGCTAGGCAGCTAAGGGAAATCTGTAAGACTAAAAGCAAATCAAAAGTGGGGAGGGACATATTGCAGGGAGATGAAAGCTTCAACATGGCATAATAATGTCCTCAGAGATAAGAAGGTATTACAGCCGTGGAACAATGTACTATTAAGAAAAATTTTAAGGAAATGGGGAGCTGCAGGTTCTTAATCTTAATCCACCCCTGTGGGTATGAATGCATTGCAAATAGATTTAAATAGGACCTTTTACATATGCTGTTTTTAGTTAAGATATGGGCAACTGAACTACTTTGGGCTTTTACTCGGATTTCTGGAAACCCTTTGTAGCAGAATGAAATTCAGACATAGAGGGAGAAGTCTGGGAAACAGCCAGAAGCTGCAAGTCAATGGATCCCAGAAAAGAAGAGGTCGCCATGTGCATTCCCATGTGACAGAACAGCCACAAACCAAGGGCTGCCAGTAGCCAGCCCCAGAATGCCGCAGCCTTTGGGAGAGAAAGCATTGCTCTGCTGACAATCAATAAGTCTGTTAATTTTAGACTTCTCTTGGCCTCAAAACCATGAGCCAGTATCACCACTCTTTAAGCCAATCCATTGTAGGGTACTTGTTTTAGCAGCCAAGAAACTAATACCGTTTTTGGTGCCGGAAAGTGGGGTGCTGCTACTGCCAATATCTAAAAATGTGGGCACGGCTTTGGAATTAGATGATGGGTAGAGGCCGGAAGAATTTGAGGGCTCAGAAATGAGTGAGCACTGTAGAGAAAGTTTGTTTTCATGTTAGAGAATACATAATTCATTATGAGCAGAATGTTGTGGATATCTGGATGTTAAGAGATGCCTTAGAAGCTGTTCTGGTTTGCCAGCTGCTGGAATGCAGCATACCAGAAATGGAATGGCTTTTAACAAGGGGAATTTAATAAGATGCTAGTTTACAGTTCTAAGGCCGAGAAAATGTCCCAATTAAAACAAATCTATAGACACGTCCAATCTAAGGCATCCGGGGAAAGAAACCTTGGTTCAAGAAGGCCGATGATGTTCAACGTTTCTCTCTCAGCTGGAAGGGCACATGGCGAACATGGCAGTGTCTGCTGGCTTTCTCGAGGCTCTACCAAAAAAGGGATTCTCTCTCCAAAATGTTTCCTCCTTTAAAGGATTCCAGCAAGCAACTCCACCTTCAGTGGGTGGAGACACACCTCCATGGAAATCATCTAATCAAAAGTTACCACCCACAATTGGGTGGGTCACATCTTCATGGAAACAATCAAAATGCTCCCACCCAGCAATATTGAATGAGGATCAAAGGGCATGGCTTTTCTGGGGTCTACCCCAGATTCTGACCAGCACAGAAGGAAATGAATATATTATTGGAAACTAAAAGAAAGGTGATCCTTGTTATAGAATGACAGAGAACGTGATGAAAGTGAGTTGTGATGTTGGGTGGAAGGCAGAAGTTGAAAGGGATGATCTTGGATGTTTAGCTGAGATTTCCAAGCTAAGCATGGAAGGCCCAGGTTGGTCTTTCCTTGCAGCGTATAATGCAATGAGAGGAAAGAGATAAACTGAGGACTGAACACAAACCAGTGATTGATGATGTGGGAACTTGTCAGCCTACCCAGGCAGAGTGCTCTGAGACTGGGCCAGAAGCAGCTCCACAGGGACCTTTCTGTGGTTCTGGAAAGTGAGTCCCAGAGAACAAGGCTCCATGTGAGGATTTAACTGAATCCCTCTGTTAAGATGTAGCTGAAGATGAATCCAATCAGCCATTTCAATGGGAGTCAGGATTGGAAATGTGGCTATCCAGGAAAGATCTTTGGAAAGTTTTTTTTTTTTTTTAATAAAATGATTGAATCTCTAATATAATGGCCCTCTTGAGGGTAATAAAGGGTGTTCCTAGATTATCCTTTTCCACCCAGCTGTGATATAGCATACAATTGCTGAGTCTAAAGTTTCTTCCTTAATCTTACTGGATTTTGAAAGTCATATGGAGGGCGGATTGTTGGGGATTGAATTATGTGCCCTGTGGTTTTAGAGGCCAAAGTCCCAAATCCAGCTGTTGCAAAGGCTGTGCTTTGTCTCAGGGTCTGTAGCATGTTGCTGATGGCTTGCTGCTGTCCTTGGGATTCCTTGGCCTCATCTCTGACCCTGTCACATGCTTATGTCCTTGGTCTCCTCCTGTGGTTTTCTCTGACTGACTGCATCCAAATTTCTTCTATTTATAAAGCCTCTGGTCATAAGGATTAAGATCCCCAATTCACTTTGGCCACATCTTTAATAACTTCTTCAAAAGGCCCTATTTACAAATGGGTTTATACCCACAGGGATGTGACTGTGGAAAACATGACTCAATCCCCACCAGTCCACCCTCTGGACCCACAAAAGACATTTTCTTCCCACATGAAAAATACCTTCAGTTCTCCCCAATATACCAAAAGCCTTACGCCATTCTGTAACAACTCCAAATCCAAAGTCTCATCAAAATCAGTTATGAGTGTGGTCAATCCTGGGGCACAGTTCCTCTTAGTCTATGGCTCTGTGAAACCAAGAAAAACCCATCTGCTTCAAAAATATAATGGTGGGGCAGGTATAGGATAGGCCCATTCTAGGAGGGAGAAATTGGAAGGAAAACAGGGTCGCAGATCCTAAACAAGTCCAAAACTCAGCAGGGCAAACTCCATTAGATTCCAGAGTCTGAGAGTTATCTCTGGGTGATGCTTAGTCCGCTGAGCCTGCTGGAGCAGCAGCCCACCTTTTCCAGGGGTGGGGGCAGCGGCCCTCTCTCCTGGGGCGGGCCCGCCCTTTCCTATTACCTGTTACAAGAGAGGTGGAAGGCCCTCTCTCCTGCCCAAAGAGATCTCTTCTTTCCAGGCTTCTCCTTCCAAGGTTCTTCCCTAGAAGTCATTTTTCCTATATTTGGCCCATCTTTGTCCTTTTCAGACCAGGCTGCCAGTGTTTCTGCTCATATATAATTCTCAAAAGTCTTGTTGGTCGTGTGTATAGTTTAAAGGGACTCGAGTCATCAGACAAAAGGATCTTCTATAGCCCCTTCCTGGACAAATGCATTTCCAGTCCTGACTTCCTCTGAGATAGCTGATTGGATCCATGAATCATAACACAAATTTCCTTAGCCAAGGGTGATTTAGATACACTCTTATGTGGAGACTGGAGAGCCGAAGTCTTTGTCATTTTTGCTTATTGAGTTTCCCAAACTTTTAAGTGTTGGAAGTTATTTTGTCTGATGATTTGGAGCCCCTAGAATTGCATGCAAAGCAAGCCAATAAGGTTTTTGTGAAATTTGTGTGAACAGAAGCAATGCCTGAAAGGGACAGAGAAGGGACAAACTGAAGGGAAAATGACTTTAAGGACAGAAGCATGGACGCAAAGGTCTAGACTGAAATGACCTCCTCAGGCCAAGAGACCAGGCCCACCCACGAGTGTGTAAAGGGCTCGTCTGCCTCAGCGAATGGAGAGGGCAGGCCATGCACCCTGCTGTCAGGGAGAGTGCTACCACCCCAGTGCTCTGAGATTGGGGCGGGGGGGGGGCTTTTAAAAAGGGAATTTATTAAGTTGCAAATTTATACTTCCAAGGCCGTGAAAATGTCCAAATTAAGGAATCCAGGGAAAGATACCTTGGTTCAAGAGGGCCAATGATGTTCAGGGTTTCTCTCTCAGCTGGAAAGGCACATGGCAACTTTGGTCTAGGTTTCTCTCTAGGAATCTTCAATGGCTTCCCCAGGAACGTTTTCCTTCTTCATCTCCAAGGGTCTCTGGCTGAGTAGGCTCTGGTGGCTCTAAAGCATTTTCAAAACGGTTCCCTCTTAAAGGGCTCCAGTAAGCAACCCCACCTTGAATGGGTGGAGACACAACTTCACGGGAACCATCTAGACAAAAGTTCCCCCCACAGTGGGTGGGTCACATTCCCATGAAAACAATCAAAATGATCCCACCGAGCAATACTGAAGGATTAAAGGCTGTGGCTTTTTCTGGGGTCCACCACAGATATAAGCCGGCACACCACCCATTCAAGGAGGGTCTCAATTAGTTCACTGGAGTCCTTAAGAGAGCTCATGGACAGAGTTCAGAACTGACACAGGGAGCAGAGAAATGAAACCAAGACACAGATGTTTGGAGATGTAAGCTAAAAGATGCAAGCTAGAGCTTCCCTGGAAAAGCTAAGGGGCCACAGAAGCTGAAAGACAAGGCCACTGAACCAGGAACTGAAAACTATGAAATCCGGGAGCAAAGGGCCAGCTGATGTCGTCATGTGTCAGAGAAACCCGGGAAGCGATCAGCCTTTCTAGAGTGAAGGTATACTCTTCTTGATGCCTTAATTTGTACATTTTCATGGCCTTAGAACAGTAAATCTGTAACTTAACAAACCATCTTTATAAAAGCCAATCCATTTATGGTATATTGCATTCTGGCAGCTTTAGCAGACTGAAACAGTGGCTGTATTTTACATTTCCATCAACAATGTACAAGGATTCCTATTTCTCTGCATCCTAGCCAATGCCGGGCAGTTGCCAATGTTTTGGCTGGATGGCCAGGAACTTGGAACATGATTTGGGAAATTATTGACAAGGAAGTCTGGGAAAGAGGTATGTGGGGAAAACATGAAGCTATTGCCTCTTGTAATCATCATGTGACCTCAGCAGAGGATTTCCGTAATCAAGAGGATATGATAATCTCTTCTGTGGCTACCAGTTGGCCTACCCCCAGCCACTCCTTGCCCAATGGGCTCATGAACAAAGTGGCCATGGTGGCAGAGATGCAGGCTACGCATGGTTCAGTGCCATGGACTTCAGCGCCATGCTCACCAGTGCTGACACGGCTAAAGGCACTGCTGAGTGCTCATCTGGCAGCAGTAGAGAACACTGAGTCCTCGATAAGGCAACATTCCCCGGGGACGGTCAGCCAGCTATCTGGTGGCAGGTTAATTACAGCGGACCACTTCCCTCATGAAGTTACAGCATTCTGTTCTCACTGGAGTAGACATTCTGGGTAGATTTGCCTTCCTTGCACAAAATGCTTCTGCCGAAACTACAATCCATGGACTTACAGAATGCTGTACATCCACTATCTGGTGTTCCACACTGCATTGCATCTCAGTAGCTTAAGTGTGCAAGGGCTGTGCTAATGACGCTAGGGCTGTCATGTCCCCTGTCATCCCGAAGCAGTTGGCGTCACAGAACGGTGGAATGGCCTTCTGAAGACTCAGTTACAGTGCCAGCTAGGTGGCGATACCTTGCAGGCTGAGGCAATGTTCTCCAGGAGGCTGGATATGTTCTACGTCAGTAGCCGATGTACAGTGCTGTCTCCCACAGCCAGGGTTTATGAGTTCAGGAGTCACGTGGAAATGGGTTGGCACCATTTACTATTACCCTTGGTGATCCCCTAGCAACCTTTTGGCTTCCCATCCCTGCAACCTTATGCTCTAAATTTCAAAGGGAGGAAGGAGGCTCCCACAGAGGACACAACGATGATCCCACTGCACTGGAAGCTGAGACTGCCTCGGGGCCACTATGGGTTCTCAGGGGTTCCTCTCAATCAACTGGCTGGGGCACTGACTGCTGATGACCGTGGAGAAATTGGACTCTCCTACACAGTGGAAGTAAAGAATATGCCTCAGGGCATCTCTTAATACCACCATATCCTGTGACCGAAGTCAATGGAAAATTACAACCACCCAATTCAGGTGGGACTACTGATAGCCTAGACCCTTCAGGAATGAATTGGGCTTGGGTCATCCCACTGGGCAAAGACCCTCGGCCAGCTCAGCTGGCCACCCCTCAGGATGGGTAATGCTGGATTAAATGCTATGACCATGTGACCAAATGCAAAATGAACACTATAATCCTTTGTTATAAAGAACTATGCATATATATTTATGTACCTATGCAGGTATGTATAAAATATAAATCTTTTTCTTCCCTTCCACATGCCCATACCATATGGTATAAGCTGTATTAACTTTACATCCTAGTATTTAAGTTACAGGATATCAAAGAAAAGAGTGAACCTGGCCCAAGAGCCGTGCAGCCTCTTCTGGGAAAGGGTTGGTGCGTTTCCAGTTGCACATAGACAGCTGCATCGTGTTAGACAGAAGGATGACTTGGTTGTGGTCTTTACTTGGAGTTTCGTGGTTTAAGGAGATGTGTATGGGTGCCAAGCTGACAAGGCATGGACTGTAGTTAAACTTATGTGTCAGATGTTAAAATAAATGTAGACTGAAATGCTAGTGATCAATGAAAGGGAGGGGTAAGGGGTATGGTATGTATAAATTTTTTTCTGTTTTCTTTTTATTTCTTTTTCTGAATTGATGCAAATGTTCTAAGAAATGATCATGGTGATGAATATACAACTATGTGATGAAAAAAATGTTCATATTGTATGTTGGTTTTATTAATAAAAATTAAAAATAAAAAGATAAAATGTGAAAAAAAATTTATGTGTCAATCTGGCTAGGCTGTGGTTCCCAGCTGTTTGGTCAAACACTAGTCTAGATGTTGCTGTGAAGGCATTTTGTAGCTGTGATCGTCAGGCGACCTTAAGTAAAGGAGATAAACCCTGGCAATGTGGATGGGCCTCATCTCATCAGTTGAAGGCCTTAAGAACAAAAAACAGGATTCTCAGAGAAGAATCTCTGCCTCAAGATTACAACATCAACTCCTAAGTTTCCAGCCCACTGGATTGCCCTACAGATTTCAGACGTGCTGACTCTACCACCACAGGAGCCCACTGCTTCTGCTTCTCTGGAAACCCTGATAAGACACTCTGATTTGTGGGATTTACTTCCTCTCTTCCATGAGCAATGTTCTAGGGCCAATAACGGATCCCTTTTCTTCTTGATGCTTTATGCTGCAGCTTAACTATACTGAACTTTTGGGATCCAACTTTTTCAGGCTGCTCTAGTTAACTCTGCTACATTAAAAACCATAGATGGGCCAATCAATCAATGTTGATCTCATAAACTCACAAGAATTTGCGTCACAGAATTCTGCTTGTATAACCAGTTTATGAAGCACCATTAGCCACTAGGATTCTCTGGATTACTTGTTAATATTATTACCTTTACTAAATGCTGAACTAGGAGGACAGCCAGACCACAAGGATTCTGGACTTCTTCTGAGTACAGGACGACCACCTACCTATGCTGTGCTGTTGAGTTCAGTTTATGACATTCAATAAAGGTTAAGGAACAAGAAATCATCTGTGTGTTCTAGGAGCTTCTCTGGACCTTAACCAGCAACTGGCCTAGAACCGCCGTTTAAACTTCCATCAATAATTGTACTGCTTCAAAGTACTGGCATTCTCCCAGGAACCTCCCAGGGGGTCAAATTTTAACCTGCTGCCAAAGCAAACAGAACACCATACTCCAAAATGAACACACAGTGCTTGTTTTCTCAAAAACAAAAGAAAACGGTTTTATTTAGGCTAACATTTTATCTTACGGTAAAGGGAAAGATGTCAAGACACCTAGGACATATACATAACACTCCCCAATCCCCAACTAGGTAAGCCATAACAAATACACAAAAAAGGAGTAAAGTTCTGTTCTAGAGTTCATCTTATCTTCGCTTCTGGAAGATATTTCCACGTCCCATTCCGCGTCCTCGTCCTCTTGCAGCCACTGGAAGAGGGAAAGAGTAGGGATGAGGCCAGTGCCTACAGTGAGGGGTTGTGACATGGGTCAGCCAGAGTCCTAAGACACCAGCGCTGGAAGGGACCTCGAAGGCCTCCTGCTCCACCACCACCCTGCCCCATCTCATCTACAGGGGTGGGGGAACGTAGGGGGTGGAAACTGGGGGCTGTGTGTGGTAGAGGCTGCACTTAGGTGCCAGAACCGGAGCTGTACAGGGCCCTGGCCTGGCAGTCTGACACTGATCTCTCTGTGAGCCTGGGAGGCAGAGAACTAAAAGCAAAGGTGGTTTGGGGAGGAAACATGAATTCCCAGAGCTTCCCTGGGGCTAGTTAATAAAGCATTACAGATGTATTTAATTAGTGTTTTAAGTTCTGAAACAGAAGTGATTAAATGTTAACACTATGAAATCTAGGAGAGGGATTTTATTATATTATTCTTTGAGCTTTTCTGCAGCATGAAGTGTTTCATGATAGCAACAAACAAACAACAAACAGCAAAGGAGCAAGACAAAACTGCCACTCTTCCCTGTGAACCAAGCTGCCCTGAAGGACAGGGAAAAGGCTCTGACGGCCACTAACTGGAGCCCTGCCCCTCTCTCCTGACAGTCTGGAGTGTCCTGAGGAGGGGTGGGGTCACACAAGAACCCCCACCACACGCTGACAGGATCAGAGTACGGGCTGGAGAGACCCAGGAGGCTCAGGTCTGGGCAGTGGGCCTGGGCAAGCTCACTGCCAAGGCTCCTTCCAGGGCACAGATGCTGGTTTTCCTTTCTGCTAGAGAAGACGGGGCAGCGGCACAGCGACCATGAAGGCAGCCCTCCCCTGAGGGAGCAGAGAGCAGCAGCCCTAGTAAGAGAAGACGGGGCAGCGGCACAGCGACCACGAAGGCAGCCCTCCCCTGAGGGAGCAGAGAGCAGCAGCCCTAGTAAGAGAAGACGGGGCAGCGGCACAGCGACCACGAAGGCAGCCCTCCCCTGAGGGAGCAGAGAGCAGCAGTCCTAGCAAGAAAGACAGTGTTTCTGAAAAGCATTCCTTCTGTGAACAAAAGGTCCAAAGCTCCTGGTTCTACTGCTCACAACTGCTGTCCAAGAAGGGCAGAGATTCTCTGATCGGTTTTCCGAGAGGGCTTTTAAAAGCCTTACTCTACTGCACCTTTGAATTTAGGGGCCACCTCATTCATGAAATATGTATAGCCGCCAAAGGAGGCGTGGGGGAACCCAGTAACATCCCCACACTGTAAGTGCCCTGCTCATCCAAGAGCGGCTCTCTGATGGCCATGCCTGCTGCCAGCTGCTGCCACACCTAACCAAGAGGCAGATCTTTTCCTGGTCCTGATAATGAAATCTCTCGATGAGTAAACTCAGGAGAGGGGCCAGACCAAACCACTGGGAAAAGGCTGAAGTCCCACTTCTGAAATGTCCTAAAGGATTTTCAAGTATAAGAAATTTTGAAAATAGAAGGCCAGCCCCTGTTCAGGAGTAACAATGGCTCCAAACTGCTAACTTCTTATGGGGAAAATGGACCCCAATACGAGCATTTCACATCACTATTTCCCCAAGTAGAGGCCACTGGCTATCAGGCCACTCTGGGAAACGCTGCCCTACTGCTCTGAGAGGCGGCTCATCTGCACCACGGTGTGTCCGCTCAGCAAACCAGATGGGAGCCAGCGACCCCAGACCTCCTGGACACAACTTCTGGAAATGAGGGGCCACCTAGAGATTCATTACTGGGGTCCCTGCAGTGTTGCTAAGGAAGCACTTTGGGTTTGGCGTGAGCCCTGTGACTGGGATCAGGCAAGGCAAGACAGAGCTGGCAGGATCTCCCAAGGCTGTGGGGAAAAGGGCGGCAGTGGGTATGGAGGAGGGTGAGGTCAGTGCACCCCACCCCAAGTGACAGAGCCCTTTCTTCAAGGTCCAAGATGAACCTTGAGTTCGAAGCCAACGCCATGAGGAGACCTACCTTGGGCCTTCAGAATAGCAGCTTTTCCTCGGCCAGCCCCTGAGCCTTGGTTTTTATTTTTCATGCTCTTTAACATGGGTGCGTTTTTCAGCATGTCAGGCAAAATCAGAAATCGGATCTTGCTGCCGCGGATGTACACCTGCTCCAGCTGGGCGACTCGGCCGTCTCTGTAAGTGACCGTGATGTTGGACATCTGAAAGGGAATGGCCAATTCATCAGTAAGGCACACAAACGGAGTTCAGAAAAGCACAATCTCACATCATGAATAAAGGGGCCAGGCAAAACCGGTGGGTAACCCAACACTTACAGAGTGCTGTGTGTCCCAGGGACTGAGCAAGGCATTTCACGTGTACAATCTTCTTACCTTTCTCACTTTTTATGGATTAAAAAACCAAAGACATGCCCAAGGTCAGACCACCAGAACAGAGGGGACTCCAGATTCGCACCCGACTGCCTGGCCCTTAACCACTCTACTACACTGCCTTCCTGGGTCTGGTTTTCTAAGGCCCACAGAGCGCTCTCAAATGATGCTAACCCCCCAACCGAAACATTTCGTCCAAACGCAGTACCCTCACCCACAGTCTCCCTGCATCCACAGGTGGCAAAGGAACCAGGAAGGTCACAAGCACGCAGCAGATGGTCCCACGTCAGAATGCACACTGGAAAAGGCGAGGCAGAGCCCTCCTGGCCTGGGTGACTAAGGAAGAGGAGGGGCTGGCAGGCGCTGGCACAAGGGGCTGGAGTCCCGGAAAGGTGAGGCAACAGCACACAGAAAGGAAAGGCCAGGCACGTGAGCAGGAACCTCCAAGATGTGAGGGCTGGAGTGGCTGACCGAGGACAGAGGGTCAGGGCTGCACTTGGAGAAGATGAATGACTGTGGGATGGAGAGAGAAGAGCCTGGAGCCAAGACCAATCAGCAGATCAGCTGGGCATGGGAAGGACACAAATACGTAGTGCCAACCCTAGCAAATGCCACATTTACCAGAGCTCATTTGTATGAGTCCTCAGTGTGGAAGAGAGAAGACTGTAATTTATTCAGAACGGGTCATGCTCACACCACAGCATATCATATGCCGCTCCCTCAGACTACTGACTGGCCCGTGGCCGTCTTATACTTACTCGCTCCTTTCTTCACTGCAAGTGCTAAATGGCTGCCCAGCATCTGTTTGGAGACCCAGAGGGAAAAAAGACTAATGATGATAGGTAACTGGAACGGTTTCTAGAGCTTCAACTCAAAGCCCCAGTCCACTCTCAGGGGTAAAAGGGCCCAAGTCTCCCATAAAGCTGCCCCAGCTCAACAACCACTGCTCTCTTAACAAACTCCCACCTAGTTTCTAAGACCTTGCCACCCTGCTCTTTCCCTGCAGAACACTGTAAGCGCTGGCATCCCAAGGCGGGGGAGGGGAGGGGGAGATTACAGTGAAGTCATATCTCCTCCGGCATATACTTGCACATCTTACTCCTTCCCCAGCCAGAATCCAGCTGGCCATGACAATCCCTGAAGGAGGTTGTTAGCTTGCATTTGGCTTTCCCACAAATGGCACGTGCCCTGGGCTGAGGTAGGAAAGAATGAGGTTCATGCCAACCTACTGCCCTCCCTCCGTCCACAGCCCGTGAATAAACTTTCATGAACAGCATTTACAGAATAAAGCCAAGGAGGAGAAGGCCCATATGATCAACTTTCCTAAACAGCCACAATGAAACAAACACAAGGATGCTCATTTCAATGAACAGTGAACACAGGTGCATAAGCCAAGTACTCAGCAAAAATTTAAAAATATCTCCAAACCCAGCTGAAATGACTATCTTGGGGCTGAGAAAAAGTAAGATCTTAAGACAGTCAACACTGTGTGCCAGGGCTATAAAGTTACACACACACAAATGGAAAGTTACACACACACAAAGGTATCCCCACACTTTCTGCTGCCACTGATATAGCACATGAGTATCAAACCCTGCTCCCTACCCACTTAACAATCCTCGTGACTTCCCTGTGCTATGGCACATGGTAAAGAGCTTGGCCCCGTCCCCTCCTTCTTTCCTCCTTGGTGTCTCCCTCAGCAGGAGGGCCCCCATCGGTTCCTTGGACCCTTGTGCTCGTCTTCCTGCTAGAGTGTAGAGTATGACACTTCCAGAGGCAATGGGATCTAATGGGATTATTCTATGCCTCATCTCTAGAGGCTGCTCCTAAGGTCATAAGCTCCAGAGACAAGGCCTTGGGTTTGGACCCCTGCTCTGTTCCTTACATGCCTGGTCATTCTGAACTCTCGAAGCTTCAGCTGCCCACTGGTAAAATGAGGACCACCTCACATCTGTGTGGTGAAAGTCCTAGCATAATGCCTGGCACATTAGTAAGCAGGTACTGGGAGGAAGTTCCTAGTACTAGACATAAAGCCCTAGCTTGACAGGTTAAACCAAGATTTTCTTAATACTTATCAGTGTGTAGTTCTTGGTTTCTAAATTCCATTCCACCCTAAAAGAAACCAGGGCTCCTTGGAGAAATGGCCCAGGATCACCGGCAAACTCCAGAAGTTGAAAGAGACCAGGAAGTTTCCTCCCCTATAATGACTAGAAGACAGTCACTTTTGTTAGTTTAAGTACCTAGTTTGTTAATTACCCAGGAAGCCCTAGAAACTAAGACACAGAATGTTTACTCGAAGTATTCTACCCACAAAGTTCTCTTTAGTTTCAAAAAGAAAAGATCATAAGGTGGAAAGACCACACAACACCTTAAGCAAATAATGGAATTAGCATCAATAAGACGGAGCAAAAGGCTCCATGTGTAAACTTTCCCATCTGGGAAATTCCTGATACTCTCACAAGCAGTGGGGACAACCAATTCAATGGACTGACCCCTCAATCTTGTGTCTGACCCTATGAAGTTTATTCCTGCAAAGGACAGGCTAAGCCTACTTATAATTAGGCCTAAGAGTCGCCCCCAGACAATCTCTTCTTGCTCCGATGTGGCCTCTCTCTCTCTGACAGAGCACACTGTCCCCCACCCCCCATGTGGGACATGACTCCCAGGGGTGTAAATCTTCCTGGCAATATGGCAAAGAAATTTTGGGATGAGCTGGGACCTGGTATCATGGGATTGAGAAAATCTTCTTGACCAAAAGGGAGGAGAGAGAAATAAGACAAAATAAAGATTCAGTGGCTGGGAGATTTCAGAGTCGAGAGATTATCCTGGAGGTTATTCTTACGTAGTCTACAAATATCCCTTTTTAGTTTATGGTGTATTGGAGCGGCTGGAGGGAAGTACCTGAAACTGTAGAGCTGTGTTCCAGTAGTCTTGTTTCTGGAAGAGCATTGTATAATGATATACCTTTTGCAATGTGATTATGAAAACCTTGTGTCTGATGCTCCTTTTAACTAGGGTATGGAAAGATTAAGTAAAAAATAAGGAAAAATAAATACATAAATAATAGGGGAGGGGGATAAAGGGTAAAAAAAAAACTGGGTGGACTGAAATACTAGTGGCAATGAGAGGGAAGGGTATAAAGTGTATATGGGATATATGAGTTTTTTCTTTTTATTTCTTTTTCTGGAATAATGCAAATGCTGTAAAAAAAAGATCACGAAGATGAATACACAAACTATGTGACGATATTGTGAGCCATTAATTATATACTGTGGATGGAATGCATGTGTGTGAAAATTTCTCAATAAAAATAAATCAGGAAGAAAAAAAAAGCTCCATGTGCCTCCGAGTGTGACATCTTGAAAATGAGACAAAATCAGTACCAGTATCAGCCAATAGAACACAACCTGAATCTATCTGATCATGAGAAAACATCAGACATCCCCAAGTGAAGGACATTTTATGAAGCCACTGGCCTGCTTCATAAAATACCAATGTTTTATGAACTGTTCAAAAACACCAATGACCTGACAGACAAAAGCGGAGAAGCTGTTCTAGACTAAAAAGACTTAAAGTAAGCTACCATCCAAATGCATTACATGATCTGGGACTGAATGAGGTAGAGGAGGAAAACTGTCATAAAGGAGATTATTGGGACATGATCTAATTTTATTATAAAAATTAGGATATGGATTATAGGTTAAAGTATTGAATCAATATTAAATTTCTCGAAGTAGTAACCACACTGTGGATACAAAAGAGTACCTTTGTTCTTAGGAAATACACATAAAAGCACTATAGGGCAAAAAAGTGTGACGAATGCAACCTACTCTCAAATAATCCAGAAAAAAAATAATGTATTCAATAGCACATAATCTAACTCAACCTGTCTGGAAAGATCATTTAAATAACCCAAATGCAGAGAGCCCAGAATAAGAATGAGAACCTTTAATCCTGTATAGTTTAAAGCCCATCAAGGGATGGGAGAAACTATAGAACTACTAAAACTTTACCACTGAGGAAATCCTGGATACTGTGTCAAACAGGCCTGAGCTCTTGATCTTGAGGCTTGCTTGTGTGAAGCTTATGTACGTGGTGGAGAAGCTTAGCCTACCCATAGCTATGCCTAAGAGTTACTTCTGAGGACCTCTTCTGTTGGCCAGATGTGGCCTCTCTCTCTCTCTCAAAGCCCAACTCTGCAAGTGAAATCATTGCCCTCCCCCTTATGTGGGACATGACCATATCCAGGGGTGAAAGTCTCCCTGGTGGCATGGGAGAGAACCCCCAGGGATGAGCCTAGCTGGCCCTGGTACTGTGGGATCAACAATGCCATCCTGACCAAAAAGGGAGAAAAGAAGTGTAACAAATAAGGTATACCCTCCACTGTATTTTTTTTTTCCCATGGGGTTTCTGGCATGGCAGGCGAGAATTCTGCCACTCAGCCACCGTTGCACTGCCCACTACCCTCCACTTTTAAATTAACATTCACTGTACTTTATGATCATAAACTTAACGCATGAACTATTTTATATGAGAAAAATATTTCTAAACATTTTAATAAAATACAATTTCCACCAAAAGGTAAACTTTTGGAATACTTTGGTTTTCCTTAAAAATAAAAATACGTGCATCTGCATGTACAACTTACAGTTTACTTTTATAAAATTGTGAATATGTTGTGGAGTTCTATATTCTGCTCCCCCCACAGCATTTTCTCATGACATGTTATTTAACCATTAACAGAGATGTAGATTTTATTATAAAACAAGTACTTCATAATATTACTGTATTATTATTAAAAATAGCACTGAAAAAGCAAAAAAAAAAAAAATTATGAGATACACATAAAATCTACTGAGGAATGAAATGACAGCCCCAAATAAGTTCGTCTGAGACTAACTTTAAACACAAAACAAAACAAAAAGCACACCGTGATATCCTTGCGTATTAAGCCTGTGCTCACAACTCAGGGGGAGTCCCTACAGCGAGTCACTGCACCCAGGGGCCCGAGCACTTCCAGGAATACCAACACACTGTCAAATGCGTCCCCAAAGAGAGCACACCAATGTGCCCGTCCACGGGCAGGGTAGAATGCTCGGTAACGTCGTTGTTTCTATGGCTGACAATTTGCTAGCTTAAAAATCGTTTTCTATATTGTGGATCTGGTTATTTAAAAAGGAATGTTACATGACCATATACATTTTTCCTTCTGCTTTAGAACCGCTGTCCACCTTTATTTGGGATATTAACATAGCTGACTTATAAAACCCACAGCCTAAACAGCTCCCCCCACAGTCTCATAAATGCAGTCTACTCCAGAAAATAAAAACCATGTGCTCATTTCTACTCCATAAAGCTCCTTTTATTATATTTTCAAATATTTTACCAAATATCTGACTAGAAGCACTATCAAGAAACTGTGAAAGGAAATCCCTCAGCTCCTCCATGACATTTAATAAAGACGGGAATACATCAAGCCCTTGGTGAGCACCGACAGCCCAGAATAGAAACCTCTTCATGTGGAGGGCTCTGGTTCTAAAGCCACCCATACCTGAGGTGGGTGAGAGACAGCTGCATTCCCCAACAGGTCCCATCAGTACAGAGCAGCCCCCACACAGCCCACAGGTGGTCCTGCTCCCATTCTCCCAGGGCCTCAGGAGAAACTCATGGCAGCCCTGTTACCCTAAGTGAGGCCACGTACTGCAGCACGGGCTGCCAGACTGTGCATGCTTTGCAGCTGTGGGGGACACTGCTTCTCGTCCTTCCCAGCCAAACCTCAAGAGCACAGAGTGACCCAGTAAGACCCATTTCAGGGGCCTCATTCCAAGTAACACACACTATGCATAAATTACATTTTCAAATACCAAAAAAAGTGCTATACTACAGTGGTCAAAATAGCATGGTACTGGCATAAAGATAGATATATTGACCAATGGAATCGAATAGAGTGTTCAGATATAGACCCTCTCATCTATGGACATTTGATCTTTGATAAGGCAGTCAAGCCAACTCACCTGGGACAGAACAGTCTCTTCAATAAATGGTGCCTAGAGAACTGGATATCCATATGCAAAAGAATGAAAGAGTACCCGTATCTCACACCCTATACAAAAGTTAACTCAAAATAGATCAAAGATCTAAACATTAGGTCTAAGACCATAAAAGTTAGAGGAAAATGTAAGGAGATATCTTATAAATCTTATAATTGGAGGTGGTTTTATGGACCTTACACCTAAAGCAAGAGCACTGAAGAAAGAAAAAAATAAATGGGAGCTCCTCAAAATTAAACACTTTTGTGCATCAAAGAACTTCATCAAGAAAGTAAAAAGACAGCCTACATAATGGGAGACAATATTTGGAAACGACATATCAGATAAAGGTCTAGTATCCAGAATTTATAAAGAGATTGTTCAACTCAACAACAAAAACACAGACAATGCAATTACAAAATGGGAAAAAGACTTGAACAGACACTTCTCAGAAGAGAAAATACAAATGGCCAAAAGGCACATGAAGAGATGCTCAACGTCCCTGGCCATTAGAGAAATGCAAATCAAAACCACAATGAGATATCATCTCACACCCACCAGAATGGCCATTATCAACAAAACAGGAAATGACAAGTGCTGGAGAGGATGAGGAGAAAGAGGCGAACTTATTCACTGTTGGTGGGAATGTCAAATGGTGCAACCACTGTGGAAGGCAGTTTGGGGGTTCCTCAAAAAGCTGAATATAGAATTGCCACATGACCCAGCAATACCATTGCTAGGTATCTACTCAAAGGACATAAGGGCAAAGTCACAAACGGACATTTGCACACCAATGTTTATAGCTGCATTATTTACAATTGCAAGGAGATGGAAACAGCCAAAATGTCCATCAACAGATGAGTGGCTAAACAAACTGTGGTATATACATACAATGGAATATTATGCAGCTTTAAGACAGAATAAAGTTACGAAGTATGTAACAAAATGGATGGACCTTAAGGCCATTATGCTGAGTGAGATTACACAGAAACAAAAGGACAAATACTGTATGGTCTCACTATATGAACTGACATTAGTGAATAAACTTGGAATATTTTTTGGTAACAGAGACCATCAGGAGATAGAAATAGGGTAAGATATTGGGTAATTGGAGCTGAAGGGACACAGATTGTGCAACAGGACTGGATACAAAAACTCAGAAATGGACAGCACAATATTACCTAACTGTAATGTAATTATGTTAAAACACTGAATGAAGCTGCGTGTGAAAATGATAGAGGGAGGAGGGCTGGGGGCATAAATGACATCAGAAAGAAAGACATGATAAAGACTGAGATGGTATAATCTAGGAATGACTAGAGTGCATAATGATAGTGACTAAATGTACAAATTTAAAAAATGTTTTTGCATGAGAAGAACAAACGAATGTCATTACTGCAGGGTGCTGAAAATAGATAGTAATCAATATTTAAAAATTTTACCTTATGTGTGAGACTAAAGCAAAAAAATGTTTATTTTGACTACTAAACATTTTTGTTTTATATTTATATTTTGACTACTGCATTTCCTAATATGACTTACATAGACAGCTGAATTGAACACCATAAGTATATGGAACCTTGAGTAGGACATGAGATTTTGTTGATTTGTTCAGAGTGATGCCCCGATAAATCCCAGGGTGAGTTGAACAGTGAATAAAAAAGTATTTGCAAAGTAGCCATAGGGGAATGGTGAGAGGGGGAAAATTCAACTTCCCCAAGTTGAATTCTGGATATTCTCACAAACTGTGTGCACAAACAAAGGTATAGGCTGAGCCCCCAATCTTGGGGTTTGTTCCTATGAAACTTAACCCCACAAAGGACAGGTGAAGCCTATTTAAAATTCGGCCCAAGAGTCACCCCCAAGAGAGCCTCTTCTGTTACTCAGCCAACACAACAAGGAAACTCACCACCCTCCCCCATCTACGTGGGACATGACGCCCAAAGGTATGGACCTTCCTGGCAACGTGGGACAGAGATCCTGGAATGAGCTGAGACTCAGCATCAAGAGATTGAGAAAACGTTCTCGACCAAAAGGGAGAAGAGTGAAATGAGACAAAATAAACTGTCAATGGCTGAGAGATTCCAAACAGAGTCAAAAGGTTATCCTGGAGGTTATTCTTATGCATTAAATAGATATCACCTTGTTATCCAAGATGTAATGGAAAGGCTGGAGGGAACTGCCTGAAAATGTGGAGATGTGTTCCAGTAGCCATGTTTCTTGATGATGATTGTATAATGATACAGCTTTCACAGTGTGACTGTGTGATTGTGAAAACCTTGTGTCTGATGCTCCTTTTATCTACCTTGTCAACAGACGAGTAAAACATGGTAAAGATGGATAATAGGGGGAACAAATCTTAAAATAAATTTAGATTGAAATGCTGGTGATTGGTGAGGGGGAGGGGTGGGGGGTATGGTATATATGAATTTTTTTCTGTTTTCTTTTTATTTCTTTTTCTGAATAGATGCAAATGTTCCAAGAAATGATCATGATGATGAATATACAACTATGTGATGATATTGTGAATTACTGATTATATATGTAGAACGGAATGATCAAAAGTTAAGAATGTTTGCGTTTGTTTGATGTTTTTTGGTATTTAAAAAAATTTAAAAACTAATCTTAAAAAAAAAGTGCTATATATTTCTCTAAAGATACACAAATGGCCACCGCACATGGTAAGATGCTCAGTGTCAGAAGATCACACACCAAAACACAACGAGACACCACTTCACACCCACCAGGATGGCTATCATTACAGGTGATGGTGAGACTGTAGAGAAACTGGATCCCTCATGCACTGTTTGTGAGATGTAAAATGGTGCTGTGGAAAAGAAGTTAGTAGCTCCTCAAAAAAGTTAAACAAGAATTACCCCACGGCGCAGCAATCTCTGGCACTATACCCCTTGAAGTGAAAGCAGAGACTCAAACAGATAACTGTACACCAATCTTTATAGCAGCATTCTTCACAATAGCCAAATGGTGGAAACAACCCGAGTGTCCATCAACAGAAGAGCGGATAAACAAAACGGTACAGCCACACATGAAAGAGTATCCAGCAGTAAACAGAAATGAAGTGCTGATACACAGAACATGGACGAACCCTGAAATCATTATGCTAAGTGAAATAAGCCAGACACAAAAGGACAAATACTGTACAACTGCGCTCAGAAATACTAGACGAAGCAAACACGCAGAGATGAGCAGTACATTAGCTTACCAGGGGCTTGGGGGGGTGAGGGGGAGTTATTGCTTAAGGGGTTAAGAGGCTATTGTGGGTGACGAGAAAGCTTTAGTACGGAGGGTGATGATGGCAGCACAGCACTGTAAAAGTAATGAACACCACTTAACATTTAAAAATGGTTCAAGTGGCAAGTTTTATGTTGTGTTATATAAAACCACCAAAACCCCAGTATGCACGAGGGCCGCTAAAAGGCGGCATGCTTTTTAGGGGATGTTGTTGAGGACATCATCTAACACAGGACCACACCTCCTTCATCAAAGCCCCCCAAACAGGTTCTCTCCCATGTGACTGTCGGGGAAAACTGCACAACTGGCACTTTAACCTATGGACTCTATGAACCCCAGAACTGATGACTTACTGCCCTCTCTGCCTGGTCTCTAGGAGGCTGAGAAGTCAAAATCCTAAGCTCAGACCTGAAAAGACCTTTATTACATGCATGGGAATGCAAGTTTACTTTTCTGTGTGCCGTATGCTGCATTCTCCTTTCTACTCCAGCTCGCCTGCACCTTGACCTATGGTATATCTTACCTCCATATGATTTTTTGCACACCATCTCTTAACTCTTTTTGAAAGGGGATGGAGTAAAAAACCCAAAACTCATGCCTGGGAGGAAATATAACAACATGCAAACAGCAGTCGGGGGTAGAGTAATAGAATTGTCTCATCTTTTTTTCAGAGTCTTTGTGGTGTGCTACCCTCCCCACTTTTATAATAGAAAATGTTATTAAACCCCCAACCTTGAATGTTGCATACTAAACTCCCAACTGCCCTCATTCCTAAAGGGCCGAACCGCCTGAGGCTGGAAGGAAGGAAAGCAGCAGGCACTACAGGAGCTATGGGCCACCTACCCTGCCAGTGGACCCAGGGGTGCCGCGGAATCTCGGCATGGGGTAGATGGGCAGGTGGCTGGCCCCCACCTTAGTCAGGCAGGCATCTGACACACATCCACTCACTCCTGTGCTCCCACCCTGAGGCAGAGGTGCTATTTTGATCTCCAACTTACAGAGGCGGGAACAGCTGGTCAACCTGTCAAGAAAGTACTCAAAACTACAGAGAAATCACAAACACCTAAACAAACCCTACAAAGCCATGGACAGATAAATTAGGATGCCTGGTCTGCAGCATGGCAGGTGAGCCTCTTCACCTGTCAGTTTCCTCATCTGGAAAACAATAGGCACCGTACACTGAACACTTACAGTGTGCAAAGTGCAATGAGCTAGTTGTTGCACATGCACAACTCGTCGTTTTTAACAGCCCTGGGGTGAAGGTATTATCCGTTTGGAAGCCTTCAGCACATGCTATTCACATCTGCCTTCAACAGAGAAAATGCTGAGGAGTGCAGGGAGCCGACAGCCTCCAGCTGCCACACCTTTGGAGTCTCCATCAAAATAACCACAGCATTCAGTGAGGCCAGGTGCCTCAGGCTGCTCCCAGGCAAGGACCGGTGACCTCGGGTGGACACTGAGCCATGCTCGACTCCTCCAGCAAAAACCTCTGCGGGACCAGCCTTACTCAGAGCTGCACTGCGGTCCGTACTCCTTCTGTTCAACGCCCCCTCCTTCCCCCTCCTTCCCCTGGTATCAGACCTGTCTACACCTCCCTGCCCTTAATCCTGTATTGACATTTCCCCAAAACAAATCTCTTGCGTGTCCAATTCTGTCTTGATGTGTGCATCTCGGAGTACCTGAGATGAAATCATCTCCATTTCACAGATGAGGAAACCGATATGCCCCAGGTTATACAATCAGGATTCAAAGACACGTCTCTCACTGATTTAAAAACCCAAGTTCTTACTTGGCTGTTTAAAGAACAAAGAAACTGTGCTAGACACTTTATGTAAAGTAATGCCATATAAAACCACATGAAAAATAACAAAATGCATACCAGGGACACAGGGACCTGGAAGGGTACCAGGAGGCTGTTCTGCAATTTATAAACAGGGTGAAGTTCAGTAGATGAGTTCTTTAATCTCACGCTCCCTATTTTATGGATGACAAAACTATCACCAAATCTACCTACCTTACAAGGTAACTGGAAGAATCATATAGAACCTCTTACCCCAGGGAAAAAAAAGGCAAATACACATAGTAGGTGAGTAGCTGTAGTTAGGTGAACATGTGGAGGGCAAATGGTCTCTTGAGGGGAGTAGCGGCACTTCTGTCAAACATGCCCCCAAGATATGGGAGAAAATAATTACAAGAAGGAGAGAATAGAGGAGAAAAAGTTTCCAAAGGGCTCTTCTGCCCCAGACCATGCTTGTCCTGTTCATGCCCACATCCCTGGCACCTCCAACAAAATGACACATGTTAAGTACTCACTAAGTAAATAACTGCTGAAGGAAAGTAGATTTAAAAGAACCCACAATCACCACTCTTCTGTCCTCCAACACACAGGCCCAGGCTCCCCCACAGCCTCAGGTGCCAAGCAGGATACCTGGCAGTTCATGTTGTCCTCTGCCTCGATGAGCTTCCCACGATACACCTCCCCGGTGTTCGTCTCGCATGTCACGATGTGGCCCTCAGCCTCGTGCAGGACTTTAATCGGCACACCAATTGACATCTTGGAGAGAAGAGAGTTCTAAGAACAAGAGAGAGAACAGTCAGTTCAACTTTCAGAGCTTGAGAAGGCACTGCAGACAGACCATGCCTCCCTCAAGGCCTGGCACTCCAAAACGACTGGCAGAGATACCAAAGCTGTGTTTTTTCTACTACTGAAAAAAGGAGCTTAGAGCACAGCTTGGAGGGGTCTATCCAGGAAGCACATGCAAGCTGGGGGATGGGAGAAATGGGGGGCTGGAAAGAGGTAAGACTATGGGAACGCAAAAGTACTTTCCATCTACTTCTCAGTATGGGGCATCCAGGATACGTCCCTTTATCTTCATCAAAATGATCATTCATCAATATGGGGGTGGGGCAACTGCATATGCTGCACAATGCATCTGCCCACACACGGTTGTGGGTGGTGCTTCACTTTGAGAACTATGAGCTGTCAGACACAACAGGCACTGCCAGCCTGTCACTATTTAAATTTAAAATTAACTGAAATGAAATAAAATATATTCCTCATCCACACCGGCCGCATTCCACGTGCTTAACAGCCAGTGGCTTCCAACTGCACAGTGTGGATTTGGACCAAAGGATCCACAGACAAATCCTGGGGAGGAGGCTGCATTTTTAACTCAATCCACTGAGTGCCTACCGGTGCCCCATTCACTTCACCACGGGGGCTAAAGAGAAAACAGTAAAGTGCTCACAAAATGACAACCTGCTTTAAACAAACAATGCTCATCTTAGAGAACAGAAAAATCAGGGCCTGGCTTGGCCTAATTAAAAAAAAAAGCAAAAACACCGGACTTTTTACTCTGAGGTGAGCAAAAATGAAAGTTGGAGCACATCATGTGCATCCAAAAGAAAGCAAGGGGAAGGATGTACGTGGAGAGAAAAGGGGCCTCAGGTTGGGAAAGATGGGCTCCCTGGGGGAGGACATGAGTTCCAGCCTTAGGAGCTCGAATTTTGTGCTGCAGGCAGCAGGGAACCAATCTCTGCAGGACGGGGTAAGGAATGCCCCCATGCAAAGGAAGCAGCATTTACAGGATGAATTAAACATACAGTTCAGAAGCAGGGAGACTTGTTAAACCTCCGGCCACAGTGCGGAAAGCACGAGGGGAAGGACTCGGTGCCCGCCTTCCGAAAATGACTACGTACACGAGATTGGGGGTTGGGGAGGGGAAAAGACTCAACCAGAGAGGATTTCCAGATTATGGCCTGGAGGCTTCGAAAACGACTGACTCGGATAGAAACAAACAAAAAAAGCCAGAAAGCTGGGGAGAAGCGAACGCGACGCTGACGCTGCGTGGCCCGGGTTTCCCGCTCGCTCCCCTCCCCGCGACCCTCGGCGCTTCTCGGCAGCGCGGCCTCCTCCAGCCCCCCAACCCTCCCAGGGAGCCTCGGCCTCCCCTCACCCATTCCCAGCCTTCCCTCACCGGCTCCGGCCTCCGTTTCCTCCTCTTCTGTAACGCGGCAACTCGAGTGGCGACGAAGGCGTGAGGCGAGCGAACGGCGGGTCCCGCACTCCCAGAGTTCCCCGCGTTCCCAAAATGCCGCGCGAAGGGCCCGCCCCTCCCTCTCTCCAGTGGGGAGCGCGGTCCCGCCTCGGCTTCCTCCTCACTCCGCCGGCTGGGAAACGCAGGCTGTGGCACTATAGTTCCGGCCCCGGAAGAGAGGGGCTGATGACAGGGCCCGGGTGCCGCCGGAAACCCCGACCCTCGGGCGGGCCAGGGGAGAGGGCAGCTCGCGCTTCCAGGCACCCCGCACCAGGGACGCGATGGACTGCAAGGCGGGCATCCGGGACCTTGGCCCTCAGATCGGGGACGGCAGGCAGTGGAGCGGAGTGCCGGGACCTCCCTTCACAATTTAGTCGCTGGAACCTGGCGCCTCCAGGTAAGTGGCGCGAGGAATTCCACTGTACGGAAAGGGAAACCGAGGTATACAGTAGACTGCGGTCCGTCTGGGGGGTCTGGGCAGGGCTAGGTCTCTTGGAACCCCTGCGGCGCCCACCCGAGGCCGGCTAAGGACCGAGACCCGGCTGGGCGGGACTTGCCGCGGGCCGATGGCCTGGGCTCCGGGGGCGGGTCTTCCGGGAAACGGAGGCGTCGGTGTGAGGAGTGGGGCAGGGCCAACCAGCAGCCGAGCCTGCGAATGGTCGAGGCGGCCGTAGCTCAACGGGCCGAAGACCTATCGGAAGCCTCGGCGTGAGAAGGGCGGGGCCTCCAGGGGCCCAGGCCGGGGCGGAGCCTCGGCGCGGGGCGGGGCCTCCGGGGAGGAGGCCTGGAAGGGCCGGGGCGGGGCCGGGGGCGGCCGGGCCGCCGCCTCCTCCTCTCCCCTCCGCGGTGGCGGAGGTGGCGGCGGCGGGACCGGGCCGTCGTGGGCTGCGCTCACGCCCCAGCCGAAGCCGAAGCCGCCGCCCGCGCCGGGCCGGGGCCATGGGCGTCCCGCGCCCGGGTCATGAGGACGGAGGCGGAGGCAGCGGGACCGCCGCTCGAGCCGGGTCAGTGCCTCCGCCCGAGGGCCCGGCCCTCTCCCGGGGGACCGAGGCGGGGCAGGCAGGGTCCGGCCGGGCGACCTTGGGCCGACCGCCGCCTGGGGTCGAGCGTAGAGCTCCGAGCGAGACCAGTCCAGCTGGACACTCCCGCCTCGCCCCCCATCCCCGAGCCCCGAGCCCAGAACCCCCAGCCCATCGGGGAGCCCTGATCCCCACGGGGCTGGGACCCCAGTCAGCTCTGGGAGCGGCCCGTGGGGATTCCCGGGATATGATCAGAGGTGGAAAGCCCAGTGGGAGCCGCCCTGGAAGACCCTGTCCCCTGGGGAACTTGGAGGCAAGCTGAGGCCCAGAGTCGGGCAGGGAAGTGGCCAGAGAGGCCGAGCTAGAGGAGGCCCCTTCACCTGGGCCCCCAGACCCCTGGGTCATCACCTTGTCTTGCTAGAGTTTTTCACCCTCTGGTTTCTTTCTTCTGCCCCCAGACTGGCAGTTGGTGCCCTGGGCCTGGTTGGAGAAGTGGGGGAGGGGGAAAGGAAAGTGTTAGCAAGTGCCAAGGCTCATAGGAGAGGCCGTGAGCAAGGGGGACCCTGACCCGAAGGTGTCAGTGGTGGAGGCGGGTGGCGGTGGCAGTCCCCTCTGGTGGCACCATGGAGCAGGGGGTCTTTTGCCCACTGGGATTCACATCTCCTCTAGTTATCTAACTCTGCAGTCTTAGGCAAGACACTTGCCTGTCCTCACCCCCAGTGGCGTCATGACTGATATTTGTAGGGGCTCCTAGGAGGCGGGCACCGTGCTAAGTTGTTTGTATGCATTAGCCCTCATAACAACCCAAGGAAGCAGATTACTGTTACTGTTTCCACTTCTGCAGATGAGCAGACAGAGGGCGTGAAGTTCGGCAAATTCCCCTTCTCCCTTGCCAGGCCGGCCCTGGCTCTCGGGTGGCCTCCTGTGGCCCTCTCTGGGCTCCAGGCCTCGACATGCGGCAGCAGCGTGGGACTTGGGCGGCTGGAGCCGTTATCGGCATGAAGGCCACGGCCTGCCTACCCTTATCATCCCCCTGCAGGAGCCTCTCTGGGTCCCAGTGGGCTGGCCTGCCCGTGCCAAGGCTGGGGACAGCCCTGTGGGGGTGTTTAGTCCTGTAGGGTCTCAGGAACAAGGGGTTCTAGAGCTCAGGGCAAGAGGACGGGGGGCATCTGAATCTCCAAGGGCCCTCGAGAGGAGCTATGGGGTGCCACACTTGGCAGGTGGGCACAGGGGACAGAGTGACCGGGTTGAAGGCCTGGCCAAAGGTCGTCCAGTGACCTCAGAGTAAGGAGACAGCTGTGAGGAGAGGGGTGTGGTCTGGAAGCTGGGGGGGGGGAGAGGCGTGCAGGGGGATGTGGGCACCGCGGTGACAGGCAGGCCCGGGCATCTCGAGGCGAAGTCCTCACTGGAAATCACCCTCCACTCACCAGGCTTGCCTGAGTGCCCACCCTGGGCTGAGGCCTGGAGGGAGCAAAGCCACCCCCCTTTGGTGCTCCTGCCAATGCTCTGCATCCAGGGCTCCTGCCGAGGGGCCCAGAGAGGGAGTCGAGCATGTGGATGTTCAAAGATCAGAAAGGACATTCCAGGCTGAGGATCTGCAAGAGGGAAGGCCAGGGGGTGGGGGCAGGTAAACCGCCCGGGTAGAGAAAAAACAAAAGGCAGTTCATGGTGACAGCGAGAGGTTTGTGAAAAGAGAAGCACCCCACCCCACGCCATGGTGGCACAGCACCTGCACCCTCCACTCAGGCAGACCCTTTGGGGGGATAATTCAGACATCTTTGAAGGTGTTGAGTTGCTGCTAAGCATTAGACTCTAGGGATGGGATGCCCCATCCAGAGGCCTGGCGCCGAGGTCAGGCCTTTGCTTGCCCAGGCCTGCCCCCCGCAGTCCTGCTGCGGCCCCTGTGAGCTGAGGGGTGGAGGGCAGAAGGCACAGTTCCCGTCCTGGGTGTGGCAGGGTGCTGAGGAAGTTGAGGGCATGGCCAGGTGAGGTCAGGACCCCCCACCCACCCAGGAGGAGGTGGCTTCTAAGCCAGGCCTCGAAGGCTGGGGAGGGGTTAGACACAGGAGCACAGGAGCTTGGGGGCTCTCCAGGCGATGGGCTGCATAGGCAAAGGCAGAGGCTGGAGAGCCCAGGACAGGCTCCAGGACTAGCCAGTGACCCCTCCTGGGTGTGTAGGGGAGTGGGCACTAGGGCCCCCCATGATGTGGCACGGGGCTGGGTTGCACAGCCCAGGAGCACCCTGTAAGACCTTCAGAGCAGGCTGGGTTTTCATGTGCCAGGCAGGTGTCATTAATGAATAATGTGGCCGGGAGCCAGCAATGGCGAGTTCCTTCTGGTTCTTTAGACTCTGACCTTAGTCCAAAGGAGGAGGAACCCATGGTCTAGTGAGCCGCAGCCAGCTCTCCAAGCCCGGCGCACAGCTGGTCCCCTGTCCACAGACCACCCTCCGCTCAGCCTCTGGGTCTCAGGGTACACACGGCACCACTCAGTTTCCCCTGGACTCACCCCCTCCTAGGTACCCCCCCCCCACTGTCTCCCCCAGCCTAGCACCCGTTCTTCCCGTTGCCCTCGACACAGCCACCAAGCTCATTTCCGCTCTCCGGTCCACGTGCCAGGCACCCAGTGGGCTCTCGGGAAACATCTGTAGACTGAATGACTGAATCACATCCAAGTCCCACCCCAGTTCAGCACAAGGAAGTCAGCTGCCCACCGCACCCACCGCCGGTGGCCGAGCCGCGCCCAGGGCGCCCAGCTCGGGTCCCTTCTGCTCCCCTCACTGCTGTGGTGAAGGTGGATCAGAGGATATCCGGGGACAGCTGTGGGGCATCCCACCCGCCTGCTTCGTGGCAGGTGGCACTCGGGTGGTCCTGGGGCTTTGGTTTCAGGCAGTACCAGGGAGGGACCTTATAAATCCAGACTTACATGCCACGTGCCGGCCCTGGGATATAGATCAGAGGCCAAGCAGCCTGCTCAGGGCTCCTTCCAAAAAAAAAAAAAAAAAACCAGGGAGTTCAGAGGGAGAGGTTTGGGGGTCTATGCGTGCATATAATGGCGAGCTGGGCCCCACAGGGTAAGTGTCCTATCTTAACTCAGGCTCTTGGGCAACCAGGAGTGAGAGGGTCGGCTTGGTGGGAGCGAGCAGAGGTGAGGAGTCGGCGTATTAAGGCAGCAGCCACAATAGCACTGTCCCAAGAGGAGAGGGAACCCCCCCTGTTGGGGGCCTGGCGTTTTGGGGAGGTCACTGGCTGTTACAGGGAGACGGCATGGGGGCTGAGGGCCGGGCCCCATGCTGCCCCTGCAGGGTTAGGCAGGACTGATGACGGGGAAGCTGCTGGGGCAGCTGAGGCCGGGGCGGCCGGAGCAGTGGTGACTCCCTCTGTGTCCGTGCAGGGGACTTCGTGCAGCTGCCCGTGCCCATCATCCAGCAGCTCTACCACTGGGACTGCGGCCTGGCCTGCTCCAGGATGGTGCTGCAGTGAGTGTGCGGCCAGCCCCTCGCCCTGGGTGGGGGTGTGTGGGGGCCTGGTGGGACTGCTTGTCCCCTGGGCGCTGCGGGGGGCCAACTTCCCCCCGGGCTGGTCCCCTCTCACAAGGTGGGCCAGGGGTCCTGCCGGGTGTCCAGGCCTCAGCGCCACTGAGCAGCCCCACGACTGGGACTGGGGACCCTCCACCCACTGGCCTTGGCCTGGCTATAGGAGACCGTGTCACCAGGGAGCTAAGCGCTGAGCCAAGGCTGCGGGAATGTTGGGGCCGGGAGGGACCACACGTGTATCCGCCCTGCTTCCTGGGTCCGTTTTACATTCCTGGAGTGGCAGGCAGGGTGGGGTCCCACAAAAGCGGGTGCTCTGTGGCTGGAAGTGTCAGCAACCACCGTCGTAGTCCACGCTGCTCATCTCAGAGAGGCAGCTAGCCAGACCAGAGAGGGCAGCGATTTGCCCAGTGCCACACAGCCCACGAGAGACATGAGAGTAGGCTCCAGGCCCCAGCATGGGCCCCGACAGCCCTGAGGTTGGGCCCAGGCAGCAGGGGCAGGACCCGAGGTCGGGGCCCAGCGGGAGGAGGGCGAGCCGAGCCCGCGTCTGCCCGCAGGTACCTGGGCCAGCTGGACGACGGGCAGTTTGACAGTGCTCTGCAGACCCTGCAGCTCACTCGCAGCATATGGACCATCGACCTGGCCTACCTGATGCGCCACTTCGGCGTGCGGCATCGCTTCTGCACCCAGACCCTGGGTGTCGACAAGGGCTACCGGCACCAGGTGAGCGGCCTGCCACTGTGGCCAGCTGGTCCGGGCAGAGATGGGGGACAGTGGGCAGCTTACAGGTGGCCCCTGAGAGTGGCGAGCCCCTGGTCCCTGTGGCACCCCCACCCACCCCAGGCACTCCTCACTCAGCAGAATGGGGTCGCCGGCTAGAGGGCTGCGCGCAGTGGCCAGTTGCTGTCACCCTAACCCCACTCTGAACCTTATAGGCTGGGGGACAGCTGTGGATGGGGCCAGAGGGAAGGGCCTGAGAACAGGGTCCCTTCTGCCTCCCCCCGGCGGCTCTGGCCTCCTTCAGCCCCTGTCCCCACCCAAGTGTGTCGTGTCGACCCTGCCTGGTGGGCTCTCATTTGTGTTGCAGGCTTCTGGGGTGCGCAAGCCCAGGGGTGCTTCACCCACCCCGCGGTGCTGACCTGAGCCCCTGCCCACCTGTCTCCCATGCGTGCCCTCCACGCCTCCATATTGCCCCCCGCCCTGTGCTCTGGCCAGCCACCTTTGCCGGCTCGGGACGTCTCTCCCCTGCTGCCATCCTCTCCCAGCGCTGGTGGCTGCTGCAACCACGCCCTCCTCCCTCCAGTCCTTCTACAGGAAGCACTTTGACACAGAGGAGACCCGGGTGAACCAGTTATTTGCACAAGCCAAGGCCTGCAAGGTGCAGGTGGAGAAGTGGTGAGTTGCCCCCCGCCCTTCCCTGTGTGCCCTCTTACCATAGGCTCAGAGGGCACCAGCTTTGGGACGGCATCTCGGCAGGGCCGCTGATTCTGGGCTCAGGCCGCCCTGGCTTGTTCTGCCTCGGGCATTTGTTGCCGTGTGCCTTGGTTTTTCTGTCTGTAAAATGGGGATCATCTGGGCGCTGCCTGGCCTGATGACAGCAAGCGCTGGTTTGCGGATCGTGAGCAGTAATGGAGGGTCAGGTGAGCAGATGGGCTCCGGCCAGCCCTCAGGTGGCTCAGAGTGGGGGCAGGAGACCCCAAGCAGTGTGGGGACGCAGCGGTGAGCAGGGGTGAGGGTGGAGGCCGTGTCGGTCGGAGCTCTCCAGTCCCATGATGGGGAAGAGGTCTGTTGAAGGAATCGGCTCGTGCAATTCTGGGGGCCAGCTGGAAACTCCAATGGCAGTTGGTGTTGTCATCTCGAGGCAGCACGGCTTCTTCTTGGGACCCTCAGCTCTTGGCCCTGGGAGGCAGCAGCTGATTGGATGAGGCCCCCGGACACTGCAGAGGAATGTGGGGGCACAGCAGCGAGCAGGGCACCTGCACCACGACACCTAGGCTAGTGTTTGACTCGAGAACCAGGCACCGTGGCCTAGCCACGCTGCCACTTAAAATTACCCCCTGCCCATACACAGAGGTCCATGGGGAGCAGGGAGGGCCCCGTGTGAGGCTGGGCCCTGCATTGCCTCGGGAAGGACCCTGCTCAGGAAGAGGTGTCCTGAGGGGGCCCCCTGTCTCCCCAAAGGCCTCTGTATCCTCTCCCAGGCTCCCCGCTTTCATCTTCACATGGGGCCGAGTTCAGCCAGATCTGGGGTCACCTGGCGAGGATGAAGCAGCATTCTCTGGGTGCCCTGGACCCTCCCTTTTTCTCAGATCTCCCCTTCCAGTTACACGTTTATTTCTCTGCTATTAACATAATCACACATAGGGTGATTGGAAAACCACGGGAAAATAATCCCACCCACTGCTGGCCACACACATCGAAAGGAAGGATGGCAAACATTTATTTATGTTTATGCTATGCCTGTGAGGGGTAGCCCAGCTCCTGGGAGAGGGAGTGAGGTGGGGACAGCAGGTGAGAGTGGCCCCCAGGTGCCCCCACCTGTGGCTCTGCAGTGAGCGAGCCCAGGACCACCGTGGAGCCTTGTTCCCTCCCGCCTGCCCCCTGCCCTTTACCCACGGCTGAAATCCCGCTGTGGGTACCCTGTCTGCATCTCAGCCACCGATTTTGTTTCAAAGACCAAGTGGTGGGAGGGCATGTTCCCCCAGGCCAAGGCCTCTGACCAGAGGGCCATGTGATTCACTGTGGGCTGGACTGGGCCAGGCCCCATGGGCACCCATGCTGGCCTGCCTCCTGGAAGCTGATCTGTGCAGGTGGGCACCAGGTGGGGCCGGGGGCCTAGAGCCCCTCTCAGTGCCCACCTTGGGGTTTTACTCAGCCTTGCTGCCTGTTGCAGACCTCAGAACAGGGCCAGGCCTGTGACTCTGCCCCAAGGGGTGTCTCCAGGCAGCTGTCTCTGAAATTGGGGGTTCCCTGGCAGTGCTGCTGGCCGGCCCTCTCTGGGCAGCGCCTTCTCCCATGGGGGGCCTTGGAAAGGAAAAGAGCAACAGCACTTCTGGTCTGGTTTGGAAACTGGTTTTGCTGTGCTTGGCTCAGACCTGGTGGGGTTAAACTGGGACTGGCCGTTGCGAGCGTAGACCACTGTGATTTAGGGTAGAGGAGTGAGGGGGGCTCGGCCAAGAGAATGCACCCGCCAGACAGGGGGACCCTGTGTGGCTGCGCTGGTGGCGCCTGGCCCAGCTGTCCCAAGCTGACCTCCTGCCACTGGGCTGGGCCCCTGGCGAGGCAGGGCCTCTCCCTGCAGGGAGCACGGGGCAGCGGGGAGGCGAGTCCCTGGTCCTGGTGGTCCTGGGGCTGCAGACCTTACGGCACCGACACCCCCCACCCCCACAGCGCGGTGAGCGTGCAGGACATCCTGGCACATCTGGCGCAGGGCCACGTGGCCATCGTGCTGGTGAACTCCGGGCTGCTGCGCTGCGACCTCTGCTCCAGCCCGGTCCAGTACTGCTGCTTGGCGCCCCGCGGCCACCGCAGCTTGTGCCGCAGCCCCGACTACCAGGGCCACTTCATCGTGCTGCGCGGCTACAACCGCGCCGCCGGCTGCGTCTTCTACAACAACCCCGCCTTCGCCGACCGTGAGTGCCCGGCGGGCAGGGCAGGGCAGGGTGCCCCCGTCCAGTCCCCGTCGCCCCTCCGCCCCCATACCTGCCCCTCCCGGCCTCCTGGTGGCCGTGCTGGCCCCTGGGGCCTGGCAGACAAATCCCTCCGCCCACGACCCAGGCCCACAGACACTGCCGTCGGCCCGGCCCTGCAGGGGGGCGGTCCCTGCTCGACGACGCATCTAGGGCCCCCCGCTACCCCCAGGGTGCAGGGGACAGCCGCCCCGGCTCCCATGGACTTACCCAGGCTGACCCCACACGGCCTCGGCCAGTTCCTTCCCGGAGGCTCTGGGCCTCAGTTTCCCCATCTAGGAACCTGGGGAGGGGCAGGAGGAAGGGCTCCCGGAGCTGCCCGGCCAGCTCCCGGCCCACAGGCCCAGCTCACCCCGCCGCCCCACAGGGATGTGCAGTACCAGCTTTAGCAACTTCGAGGAGGCCCGGACCAGCTACGGCACGGACGAGGACATCCTCTTCGCCTACCTGCACAGCTGACGGGGGCCGCACCCCGGACATGCCAGAAGACCAGTGCCATGGCGCCAGCCTGCACTCGCCCGCGGCGCCCGCTGGGTGCTGGGAGTGCCCACTCCGTGCTCAGGGGACGTGCAGACCTGGATGCGCCCGTGCTGACCTGGAGCCGACCCCAGGACAGGGACGAGGCCCAGACTGACCCCCTGGCCAGACCTCAGGACCTGCCTGACCACTGGAGAGAAGGAGCTGAAGCAGACCGAGCTGGTCGGGACAGCATCTCAGCCTCCGGGGCCTGTCCGGAGCCCCCTCCCCTGGAAGGGCTGCAGAAACCCCTGCACCCCTCGTGGCGTGTCACTGCCACCACTGCCCACCTCATAGGGGGCCCAAGCCCCTGTGGCCTCGGGGCGCTCACACTTCACAGCATCCTTCCCTGGAACTTGAGCCCCCACCCTCCAGGGCCCCCAGCTCCCTGGGGCGGGAGGGGCAGCCTGTGGTGGGGAATGCTGCAGGGACCCCAAGGGCGTGGCCTCCGGACACCAGCCAGGCCTGGCCTCAGAGGGCGTGCGCTCCAAGCCCTCCAAGGGCTCTTTGGGGGCAAGGGACAGGGGCCAGCCTCGTGGCCTCCCACCCTCCCCAGCCTTCAGGCCATGACTGTTTTGCACTGGACATTGGGTGTCTTCCGTCTGGACCAGAGCACAGCGAGTAGTGTAGATTGCAGCTCCCCCCTTCTCTCTCTCTCTCTCTCTCTCTCTTTCTCTCCCTCTTGGTTGGTTGTGTTTTTGAGATTCTAAGCTTTCATTTTTGAGGGATGAGAATCACCATCGACTAGGACAATATTAGTGTAGCCACAGGCACACGTGCTTGGACACCGGCCTCGCCTTGCTTCCCAGGGCCCAGGGAGGGGCGGGGTGAGGAGAGGAACCAGCACCCCCCCTTCAAGGAGAAGCAGCTCTGGGGTGGAAGGCCAGGTCTTTCAATGCAGGTGAGGCACCCCGCCCCATCTGGGGGACTGTCCTGGGCAGGGTGGGCTGGTTCTCGGGCCCAGGTCTGCACCTAAAACGAGGGAGCAGGCTCTTTCTCAGAAGGGCTAGGGCACGCACTCTCGGGGCAGGCTTGCTGCCACACCCTCCTGGGTGTTGCTTTTTCAGGGCCAGACCTCTGGTCTCCCACCCCCCGCCCCTGCCAGTGGCCCCTGCCCCGCCATGGGTGCTCTGCTCTCACCTGTCTGCTCCTTACGTGGCCATTGGCCTGGTGGGGCGACTTTGTCAGCTGCCCAGCCTCCCCGGGCCAGACACCAGTGTGGCCACAGCTGGTGGTCCCCACTGCCTGGTGGTCCCTCTGATCATACTGCCTGGTGGTCCCTCTGCCTGGTGGTCCCACTGCCTTAATGCCGGTGGCCAGAGACCCCGGGAAGCCCACAGCTGCGTGCTCAGGAGTCCCTCGGGGGATTGGGCCACATGGGGCTCCTCAGCAGAGTTTCCAGGGAAGCAGGTGAGAGTAGCCGAATCAAGGGCCACGGTTAGAGGAAAGGAAGCTTCCGGAAGGTTGGTGTGGGCAAGATGCAGCAGAGAGAACTTCCACAGCCACAGCCACAGCCGGTGGGCCCAGGCCCGCAGGGCTCCCGGCAGGGTTCCAGCACCCTCTCTCTGCCACAGGGCAGCCAGCGATGAGAGCGGCCGGGTGCGCTTGGGGGGGGGACGTGAAGCCAGGGCCGGAGAAGGAGGCGTTGTTGAGGATCCGTGCCCATGGCGGGCAGCACCCATGGCTGCCCAGCTGGGCTCTGCCTCCGAATCACCCTGGCCATGGCGGGCCTGTCGCCTCAGCTGCAGAGGGACACGGCTTATTTTGCATTGCAGAGGTTTTATACATAAATATATTTTGTTTGGAACGAGCTATTCGTGATTAAACATCATCCCTGCAAAATGCCCATGGCCCTGGCCCGCCTCCGTGAAGGGTTCCCGCCGCCTATGCAGCTTCTCGGCATGGCCTGTCCCCAGGGCTGCTCAGCACAGGAGGCTCAGGTGTGCCTCCCCACCCCCAATTCAGGCTTTGACACCTGTGCAGGGCCTGCCAGCGGGGTCCCCAAGGGGAGCAGACAGAGGAGCCCATAGGCAGGGCTCCAGCATGGCACCCCTCCCCACCCCCGCTCCCCGGCCAGCAGCACCCTTCCATTGGTTAGATGTTGGCTCTTGTAGTAGTTCATCTGATAAGGATCTGCCTGGAGAAGGGCATGTTGGGAAATGCCAGGTGGCGGGTCTGCCCGAGATGCTCCCCGGGAGCCTGGCTGCCCACTGCACACTCCCCGTTGAGGACAGGTAGCAGGTCTCAGGCTCTTAAGACAGGGCACCCAGCTGGAAGGTTCCAGCAGCGCCCAGGGCATCTGCAGAGGCGGCCAGTGGTCTGTGGGTGCTGGTAGAGGGTCCGCCGCTCGCCGCCCTCCACCTGAACCTCTGCCACCTCTGGCGGGGAGCCCCATCCTGGACGGCCATGGCTTGGGTTGGGGCCTCTGAGTGACCACCAAACCTGGCGAGGGCAGGAAAAGGAAGAATGAGGGAGATGTGGGAGGCACAGTTGTGTGGAGTGGTCGCTCTCAGGTGGCGCTGGCTGCCCAGGGTGGGCAGGGTGGAGTTGGGAGTGGGGACTCCTGGGGACTGAGGGGCCTGGCCCAGAGATCTCAGCCCATGCGACACCCCAGGGCCACTCCACCTGGCCAGTCTGCCCTCTGGACCCCTTTTGGGTGGGATGGGGTCAGATGTGAGCCTGCCTCCTCTCTGCTCCCCCTCACACTCCTGGACCCCGGAGGGGGGGGGGACCCCAAGGAACGGGGCACCCACTGGGGCATATCACAAGACAGAAGGGTAGAGCCCAGTGTTACACATGTCATCGACGGTTGTGCCAATAGGGCCAGATGCATGTGGATGGTCGATGGCATTGCTCAGCCCTGTTAATCCATCGCTGCACAGCAAGTTTCCCGGAAACGTTGCAGTTTAAGACAACGAGTGTCTTGTCCCGCCGTTTCCGTGAGACAGAAACCTGGGCATGGCTTAGCCTTCCGCTCAGGGACTCCTAAAAGTCTAAGCCATTCTCCAGGGGTGACCATCCCGCAGAGACGCAGACAGGCTGGAGAACCCACTCCCAAGCTCCGCCGTGACACTGCTCAGCATCCTCACAGAACTGGGAAAGCCCTGGATGCCACCTTGTCCAGTGCTTCCAGACACGTGTCCCCCCACCCCCCCTGAAGGCCAGCACACAGAGCTTCTGCACCAGTGGGGTGCCCAGGCAGGTCAGTTTGCCAAACGGCACCCACTATGGGCCCCTCTGTGAGATTTAGGACTGGCAGGAAAGGCTCTGCCTAGTTCTGCAGCAAGCGGCCCTCTCTGACCCCAGGGCCCTCCGACCATTGGCTGTGCCGCTCTGTGACTGTGGAATTCCACGGACACTTGGATGGCAGCAGGCCAAAGGTCACCAGACATGAGCGCTAGCCCCAAACCTGCCTCTGTGCCTTCCCAATCCTTGGGGGAGCCCAGGCAACCCCCAGAGAGCAGGGACATGGGCTTGACGGCGTCTGGAGCGGGAGCCTGGGCTAGCCCCTGCTCCCCGGGAGGTCTGCTTCCAGGTAGAAAGGCTGACCTCCATCCGCCCTGGCCACAGCCTCCAGGGACATACATCATGGGCCTGCCCCCACCCTCCGGCTTCAGAATGAAGGAAGGAAATCAGGAAAGAACTGAGATGTCATTCTGCGGAGTTGCTGGTCCCCAAGGGCCTAGCATGGGGCTGCACGGACGTGAGCGCTCATGGAGAAACCTCAGTGCCAGGAAATGAGAAAGCTGATGCCCCAGACTACGGGGTCCCCTCTGTGGCTTCTCCACGCTCTCCTGCCTTCCTTGGCCCCCCTCCTCTCGCCTCTCCCTGGCTGCCTGCCCTGATGTGCAGCCTGAAAGAGGCTTCCTGAGGATCTGCTCCAAGCCTCTGGTGAAATCTAGGGGTGGACGTGGGTGGAGGTTCTTTCCACAGCTGTGGGGGATCCAGTGAGCTGGCCTCTCCAAGGGCCCCCTTGACTACATGTCCACATGTCATTTCATCCTCACGATAGGCCCACAAGACAGCCAAGGTGGCCTCCTCTTGGAATCTTCCACTGGTCAAAGCCCTGCCTCAGGGCCTTTGCACCTCCTATTGGGAAACCATTCACCATGTGTCTCTGCATTGAGGCAGCTCTCTCAGGCAGAATGACTGGATTTGAACTATCTTTTCAAGGACATTTGCATGGCAAACAGCTATAGAAGACAGAGACCGTGGCTTCTGCTGGAACAAGGGGAAGCTTTGCCTCCAACCCTGGAAGACAATGGCTTCTGCTGGAGCAGAGAAAAGCAGTGATATTGTGACAATGAGGAAACAATTGCCTCCAATTAAGGTGGACTCCTTAAAAAAGGTGCCACTGCTCAATTTCATCTGAGTCAAAGAGCAAAAATGCTGTGACCTCAGGCAGAAAGTGAGGGATCCCCAAAGCTGAAGTGAATAGAGTCCACAGTGACAGCCTTGCCACCTGATATGGGGCTGTGGGTGAGCAGAAAGCACTGGAAGTTCATTCGGTCGAGCATCGAAAACAAAAGTAAATGCAGAGCCTTTTCAACGTCTTAGAGCCGCTCTCTCCCTCTGCAGGGCCTCACCCCTCACTCCATCTCTACCCCGACCTCAGTTGCTTTAAGGAGTTAAATGATTAGGGGTTCAAAGGGAAGGAGGGCCACATGCGCCTGTCTGAATGACACTGGAGACAGGGAGGACACAAATTTTTGTTTCTGTTGGATCTAGGTGCCCAGGTCACCACCCTTCCTGGTCCTATGGGGAACCAAAATTCAGCCGATAGGGTTTGGGCAAGTTTCACGGTGGGGGAGAAAGGCGAACATGACGCTGTGGCTGGGCGCCTTTGGGCCTTGTCAATTTGGATGATAGGAATCCTATAATAGGAATTGACATGTCACATGCCTGTCCTGCCCATTCCATAGGTGGCAGAGGGCATTCTCCCCATCAGGAAAAGCTGCAAGGCTGTGAAAATGTCCATATGAGAGCAAGTCTATAAAAATGTCCAAATTGAAGGCACCAACAAGAGGTTACCTTCACTCAAGAAAGGCCAATGATGTTCAGGGTTTCTCTCCCAACTGGAAAGGCACATGGTGAACATGGCGACGTCTGCTAGCTTTCTCTCCAGGCTTCTTGTTTCATGAAGCTCCCGCAGGGGCATTTTCCTTCTTCATCTCCAAAGGTCTCTCTGGCTGGTGGGCTCAGCGGTTCTCTAGTCATTCTGAAGCTTTCTCTAAAATGTTTCCTCTTTTAAAGGATTCCAGTAAACTCATCAAGACCCACCTGGAAGGGGTGGCATCACATCTCTCTCTAATCAAAGATTAACACCCACAATTGGGTGAGTCACATCTTCATGGAGATAACCTAATCAACTCTCCAACGTACATTATTGAATAGGGATTAAAATAAATGGTTGCTCCCACAAGATTGATTAGGATTAAAATATGGCTTTTCTAGGGTGCATAAATCCTTTCAAACTGGCACACTCCTTAATCAAGAAAAAAGTACTGTGTCCTCTTGGACCCCCCACCTATTGGCCCAGTCACTTCTTGGATATTTGGGGTATTGGAGCCAGCACTGCCTCACTTGGGTACTCTAACTGGTTGTTAATATCAGCTAACCCACCAACCAGCATCCTCTGAGTGGGGTCCAACCCAACAGGCTTCTTTGGAAGCTGCCAAGCAAGCTGTGACCTGCTCTCTCTCTCTCACCACCCCTTTAATCTCTATAAGTCTGTCTCAGAGGTGTCCTTGGGCTTTGGGCTTTTGGGCTCTGGTTCCTTGACACAGCAACCAGAAATGCCTGCTTTGAAAAGCTGCTATTAGTTTGCTCCTGAGCTCTTGATGAAACTGAACACTCGATTCATGAAGGCCTTGTGACTCTCCAGCCTCATCTTCTCATTCTGGGGGTGGCCCAACATGGACATAGCAGTTAACCAAGCAGGAGGGACCCAACAAGCTTGGCTTGTGGAATGGAAACGGTATGTATTCAAAGACACAGCTAGCCAGGCCCCATCAGCATCTCAGCGAAGCCTTTGGGGAAGACTTCATCCCATACCCCACTGATGGTAGCAAAGCCAGTGGCTCAATGCGGTTCTCAAGTCACAGAGTGAATTCACAGAGCTTTCCTTAATTGTCCGAGCTTTGTCCACTGAAACCCAGTGGTGTGCACTGAGCTGCTGTAGCTATTTAAACTGTTTTTGTTTTTTCTTTGCATGGGCAGGCACCAGGGATTGAACCGGGTCTCCAGCATGGCAGGTGAGAACTCTGCCTGCTGAGCCACTGTGGCCTGCCCTGCTGTAGCTATTTATTTAACCTCAGTGCCAGCTATGCAGAACTGAAATGGATGTGAGTTTCTCTGCTCAGTAAGCAGAACTCAAGGCAAGTCTCAAAGTTCTGGCCAATACTTCCCATGATGAACCTTGTGATACTTTCACTGACTCTTGCCAGTAGCCTAGTTATTTGGTCTGGCACTTTGAAAATCTCAGATTGGCACCCCGATGCCACTAAGACACTGCTCTTTGGGGCCATAACTGTAGACACACATGGTGGCTGTGACTGAACCATGTGGTCCATGATAAGAGCCTATTGTCTTGAGACCAACTGAAGTTGATTGTTGATTGGCCCTGCACCACCCCAAATGCCACCCAGATCCATCATTGGGCTGCATGTGGCAACACATCCTCCATCGTGGACTGGACACAAAGCAGAAGGCTGTGTCTGGTGCAGAGGCTACCACCGCAATGCCAGGCTTGGAATTCTGCCCAAAGTTGGCCCGTTTGCCTTGCAGTAAAGAAGGTGACCTAGCACAGGGCATGGTGTCTGCCTGCTCATGGCTGCTTGACTATATCAGACCTTCAAATCACCCACTCAGGGCTGTTGGTGGTGCCTAAACAATTGGATATTTCACAAATTATGGCTTTGCTGTTCCAATCTGATCAGCCATCTCTACCTACGACATTGTGGCCCTCAAAACCAATCTGGGTCCTATTTTTTACTTTCTGGACCCTTTGCAGTCTGACAGTGGGGCACCTTTCATCATAAAAGCCAACTCAACCACCCCAAAAGCCAACTCAATCCAAGGTATTGGATTCACCGTCCACACTCCCCACCACCCAGAGGCACTTTTGTCAAGCAACGGAGTGGCCTCCTCAAACACCGACTCAAAAAGCTTTCTGAATCTACCCCTCTTTTCAGTAAAACAATTTGGTTACTGAATGTAGCCATCTCTAGACAGGTCATTTCCTAGGCAGTGATCTGAAAGAAAAGGGTGGTGGGTTGTGATCAAGACATATATAGGAAATTTGGGACTCCACCTTGACAATCCCTGGGATGCTGCTTCTTCCTTCCCTCTAACAGCAAGGTCAGACCAGCCTGGTTGGCACACCCGCCAGGGGCAGTCCAGCCAAAGGGGGGCTGTTTCCGCTTGCTAAAACTGACAAAATGCAACATATCAGAACTGGGTTGGCTTTTACAATGGGGATTTATTAACTCACAACATATAGTTCTTAGGCCGTGAAAATGTCCAACTCAAGGCATCAACAGGATGACACCAGGACTCTGAAGATGGGCTGCTGGCATCTGGGACACCTCTGTTACATGGGAAGGCACATGGCTGGCATCTGCTGGTCCTTCGCTCCTGGGTTTCATTGCTTTCAGCTTCCGGTTCCAGTGGCCTCCTCTCTGAAGTCTCTGTGGGTCCTCTCTTAGCTTCTCCAGGGCTTTTCTCCATAAGCATCTCTCAATTTCATCTCTTAGCTTCTTGTGGGAACTTGAATGCGGCAAGTAATATCTTAATTGAAATAACCTAATCAAAAGTTCCCACCCACCACAGGTCTGCATGCACAGGAATGGATTAAAAGAACATGGCCTTTCCAGGTGGTACATAACAGTCTCAGTCCACCGTAGGTGCCTAGGAGATTCACATTTGAGTTCAGGTTCAGCCCCCTGAGATTCTCTTGTTGGGACTGGCATGGCCTTGGATCCTAAGGACACTTGGGCGAGTACATTGCTTGCTGAGACCTTCTCCAGTGGCCCATGCATAACACAGTGGGGGACATCATGGGGTCCTGCGCATTTTACACCAATACGCTTATCCAGCTTACTCAGGACCCTTCCAAATAAAAGGTCTGGGGTGTCAGGGATGACTGGGGAAAAGGCAGTGCTACAGCTACTGGAATGGAACACGCTGGCTTTGTGGGAGTGAAGTGGAAGCTACACCTCTGGCACCTGGAAGGAAACACGTTAGACTCCAGGAAAGATGGAGAGAAGGACATAATGGTATCATTCAGAATTGTCCCTGGAGCCTTTGTTATGAAAGGAAATGACCTGGAGCAGCTGTTTCACTTTGGCAAGCATCTGCAGTGTAATTGGACTGCAGGGTCTCTCTTCCTCCAACAGATGACTTTGGATCACAATACAGCTGCCATTCTCCTTAGTCTTGCCAGTCTGTGGGGACCAGCAAAGCATCCCATGACAGACACCTGTCAGTACCACCAGCTGTCTTCCCTACCCCCCACCCCCTACTCCATTCCACTGACTCCCATATGGTCATTCTGTGAGGCAGACAAATTGCACCCAGCTGGAAACATGGACAGACAAAACAGATTGGACTGACTGCCCTCTGGCAGTCCTTCCAAATGCAAGGACTAGATTCAATTATTTCAACTAAACTGGGAACCCTGAGGTCTACCAGCTGGCCCAAAGGCCACAACGGTGAACCCATCAACCTGTACCCATGGAATGATGTAGATCCCACTTGGGAGCCCTCAACACTTTCTTTCTAGGGGCATCACGTGTGTCTTCAGAATTTGTACTCCCTGTGTGGAAGCCAGGCAATTAAGGGAGCTCCTAGTAGATCTTCAAGTGTTGAGAGCAAACTCCAGGAAACTGTGAAGATCCCTCTAAAATGAAATTGCCCTTGGTGATCCTAGGGCAGCTTCCTGGAGGGATAAATGACTCACTGCTTATGTTCACCTGCAGGGATTTAGTTATCCCTATCATGGGAGCCACCCAATTAGAAAAGCTAACGCACAAATTGTTTGTGAGTTTAGCTGGAATGACCAATGGCCCTACAAGGCATTTGGGGTGGCCTCCATTCACTAGGGTTATGGAAGTTACACCAGCCCTAGACTTCCTGTGTGGGCCAAGGGGGAGGGTGTGGTAGACCCATGGGGACATGGCAAGAAGTCAAGATGGTGTTGAAATGAGGGACAAGATGTTGTTGAGAGATAATTCTCCATGAGCCTCTGGCATTTCTGCATGGCTTGTAAGTTGAAACTATGACAGCCTTGGTTTCAGACACAGCCTTAGAACATAGAGATGGTGTCTTCCTCTTCAGCAAAGGGCAGATGTATTAGTTAGGGTTCTCTAGGGAAACAGAAGAGACAGGAACTGTGTCTATATGTATATATAATGTAAATGTTATGAGTTGTTTTTTTTTTTAATAGGAAGTGGCTCATGCAACTGTGGGGATACACAAGCCCAAATTCCGTAGGACAAGCCACAAGCTGGGAACTCCAATGAATGTTTTGATGACTTCCCCAGGAGATGCTGGCTGGCTGACGCAGAGACAGAAATTCTCCTTTTTAGTCAAAGTCTGAAATCATCACTTTTGCTTTTAAGGTCTTCGGTTGCTTGGACTTCTCATTGTTGAAGGCAATCTCCGTGGTTGGTTGTGGATGTAATCAGCCATAGATGCAATCAACTTACTGATGATTTAAATCCACAAAATATCTTCACAGTGACAATCAGGCCAGGGCTGGCTTAACCAGCATTTGGCCATCATAACCTGGCCAAGCTGATACATGAACTTAATCATCACAGCATAAAATATTGGGATTCCCTAAGCTTGGGCTTGCTTTCCTTAATGCAACCTACTGTATGTACAGGAGTCTCATGGCTCTCTCCATGTTGCTCTGTGGAAACTGGGGTTTGAGGAACCAGTGCAAGAGAATATTCTAGATACTTCAGAGATCCTCCAGCTATTGGTATTGCTTAAATCCCTTGTCTCTGACCCTGGAGTGTCATGTCTTCTGCCAGCCATCTCTGAAACTATAGCAAGCTAATTTGTTTGCATGCAAATAAAATCTCACACTCTTCACAGTTCCTGACTTGTTTGTACTTTTTCACACAGTGAATTCCATTTTTTGGAACCTCGTCTAAAGAAAACAACAGAAATAAGACTAAGCTTAGTGCTGGCACCCGCAGGGGTGACAGCAGAAGGCCACCTGCTGCCCTTGACCCCTCTTCTCCTGCTGGGCATCCTGGCCTTCGGCCACCTGCCACCCCAGATGCCAGCACTAAAGCTGCAGGCCAGCAAGAAAGCTGCCTGCCTGAGTGGGAGAGCCCCCCCAAGCCCCCGAGCCCAGCCTCGCATACCTCAGCCGTGGGGAAACCGAGTCTCAGAGGGGCCACAGAGCTGCAGGCCATGCACCGCGAGCTGTGCAAGTTCTCACATGAGAGTCCGAGCCCCGGGACATTGTCAATGGGCGCAAGGAAACAAACAGTCCCACCCCAGGTACATCCAACAGACATTTTCTGAGCACCCACACTTTCCAAGCATGCAGCATACCCTCTGATGAGCCCATGTGCACAGGTCATGCATGCTCTAAGACCAGCCCCCATGCTGTTTCCAGAACAGTAAGGTGGAGAATCAAGTGCTTTCCAGTGCCTTCAAGTGCCAATCTCAGTATAGTGACCAGCAGCACCCCCTGAGCTGACCTCTGTGTTCGACTGACCACACATGCCTTCTAGAAAGCACAGGCACAGAGGTTTGAGATGCCGAAGGACCAGATGGAAAAGCTTACCATGTCTGTGGGGCTGGAACCTACACGGAAAAAAAAGAAGGTACAAAGGGAGCAGGCAGGCCCTGTTTCCAGGGCAAAGCCTGCAGCTCGGAGAGGTTAAGGGCCTGGCACAGGCTGCCCATCAGGCTTTCTCATCCCAGCGGCTGTCCGGGTGGCGTTCCCTAACGGACATGGAGGTAAAGCATTCGCTGGATCGACAGGTGATCCCAAACGTCACTGGGTATATTCATGCACTCAGGCCACAAACCACACCTCAATGGCAAACTGCCACTGCACTCACCACCTGGCTGAGTCCACGGCAACCCACTGTCATCCTCCAAGACCCATGTGCTTTCTGCACAGGCCAGCTCTGCGAGTCTGATGGGAATGTGGTGGGAATCACCAGCGAGTCCTCGATGGGTGGCCCCAATCTCTGCAGTCCCTCCAGGAATGCGGCATTGCCTGCGGCCTACTCTATTTGTGGTCAGAGGCAGTTCTAGTGTCTTCCACTTGACCTCTCACACCACGAAAGCTCTGACTCCACAGTGAGGGAGCTATGGGGTCCTTCTGCCAGCTGCTGAGTATGTCTGTTCCAATTACGTATTCCAGAAACTGAAGGAATGACCACAGGATGGACCCACAGAGCAACCCGTGTGACAGACCTGGATTAAAGCCCTATTGGTCGCCCAACTTCCATAAGCTCTGCTCTGACTGATGGGCCACAGAGACACTTTGAGTCTCCTGCAATAATCCCACTTCCGAGCCGGTGACCTGGAATCCCTAAAAACATCTGATCACTTCCTTTTCTCAAAGGCACAGTCCCCCGGGTAAAAGGCCATAGGCCATTCTGAGGAAGGCATTTTTGGCAGTGTTTCGGGGGACTTCCTCCCCCAAATTCAACGGATTCTGGCTTGACAGCTGTTCAAGTCCGGGAACTGAGGGGCCGTGACACTTGTCTTGGTGACTCAAGTTTGACTTCTGTCCACTTGACCTGGGACTTTTCCGCTCTTACGGATCAAGGAAGCATTTAGTAGGCTGCCCATCTATTTCGCTTCTACGTGTCCCGTGACCGACCAGCTGGAACCTGTGCTGATTCCCTCTTTGACAGTACTGTCCGTGATGGAAGCTATGCTCCCCTGTTTTTGGCTCCCGTTACTCCAGGATCCCATGACCCCCATGGCATATTGGGATCCCGGTTGGATGACGGAAGTCCTCAGGGGAATGTCTGACCTACAGAGAAGAGCTTCAAGGGTGCCGGGGCTCGCCTCGTGAGTGTCGTTCTCACAGTCTTGAGAAAGGTGTGTCCTCCAGGCTTCCTGACCTCTGATGGTGGGTGAGAAGGTCTCACACAATAAACCCACCCTAACACTCAATCCCTCTAAGCCTTTTGACACCTTCCTCTACAGCCAACACTGGTCCTGGGGTTGGTGTGGAGGTGTTTTGTAGGCGTGATTGGGGTCCACAACTAGTTGACTTTGAGTTAGGGCGATGCTCCTTAGGCAGTCAGTTAAAAACTCCTAAGAGCAGCTTCCCTGAAATTCTCCCCATGCTCATGAATTCCAGCCTCATCCTTCCGGACAGGCATCTTGACCGCTTCGTGTAGGTCACTTTTGGGTCCCTTTTTCGGCCAGCCAACCACAGTGTGAGAATCCTCTCCAACCCCTGGAGC
>PVIY010018280.1:0-47879 GCA_004026745.1 Myrmecophaga tridactyla | reverse complement strand
AATATAAAAACTCAGAAATGGACAGCACAATATTACCTAACTGTAATACAATTGTGTTAAAACACTGAATGAAACTGCATATGAGAATGATAGAGGGTGGAGGGCTGGGGCATAAATGAAATCACAAAGAAAGATAGATGAAGATAGACGATAAAGATTGAGATGGTGTAATCTAGGAATGCCTAGAGTGTATAGTGATAGTGACTAAATGTACAAATTTTAAAAATGTTTTTGCATGAGGAAGAACAAAAGAATGTCATTACTGCAGTGTGCTGAAAATAGATGGTAATTAATATTTAAAAATTTCAACTAATGTGTGAGACTAAAGCAAAAAATGTTTATTTGGTACAAATCTATACTTTGACTAGTGTAGATAGTTGATTGAACACCTTAAGTACATGGAACTTTGTATAGGACATGAGATTTTGCTGGTTTGCCCAGGTGATGCCCTGATGAATCCCAGAGTGATTTGATCAGTGAGTGGAAAAGTATTTGCAAAGTCCCCTTCGGGGAATAGTGAGAACAGGGGAAAACTCAACTTCCCCAAGTTGAATTCTTGATATTCTCACAAGCAGTGTGGACAACCAAAGCTATAGGCTGAGCCCCCAGTCTTGGGAGTTGTTCATATGAAACTTAACCCCACAGGGGATAGGTCAAGCCTACTTAAAATTAAGCCTAAGAGTCACCCCTAAGAGAACCTCTTTTATTGCTCAGATGTGGCCTCTCTCTCCAGCCAACACAGCAAGCAGACTCACCACCCTCCCCCTGTCTACGTGGGACATGACTCCCAGGGGTATGGATCTTCCTGGCAGCATGGGACAGAAATCCCAGAATGAGCTGAGATTCAGCATCAAGGGATTGAGAAAAACTCTAGAATGAGCTGAGACTCAGCATCAAGGGATTGAGAAAACCTTCTCGACCAAAAGGGGGAAGAGTGAAATGAGACAAAGTGTCAATGGTTGAGAGATTCCAAACAGAGTTAAGAGGTTATCCTGGAGGTTATTCTTATGCATTAAGAATAGGGATTAAAAGAAATGGCTGCTCCTGCAAGATTGGGTCAGAATTAAAACATGGCTTTTCTGGGGTACATAATACATTCAAACCGACACAATGTAAAAACGTGAACAAATCCTAAAGACTTAAAAGAAGTCAATTCATAAAAACATAACTATATCTTAACATTTTCGCCCTACTTTCCTGTACTTACCCAAATTATAAATATGATACAGTTGTTATAAATATGCAGTAAAAGTCCAAAGATTTGAGATATTAGTTATATTTTTTATTTTCTTTGGTCATTTATATAATTCAATTTATTGGAGTTGAATGGTGCTTTTTATGTTTCCATAGATTATCTTTAGACACAGAAGCAAGTATATTCTATATGTGTTATGCAATCGTCTTATCTACTAGGATGTTTATTTAATAGAAGTTATGTAACATAGAAAGTCGTGTAATTAAAATTAGTACATGCCATCCACTGGCAGCTGCATGTTTCCGTTTCTTCCTGATTCAAAAGCAAACAAAGCAGAAGTATAATGGTCCTTGTTTTCTATCTGGAAGCAATGCATCTCCCTATTTTATGTTCAAAACATCTACATATTTGACTCTCTACACATTTTGACTGCTGCCCCAAAGCAGAGAGATTTATTATATACACTTCATCTAATGTCATTTATTCAGATCACTAGGCCTTTCCCAAATAACCCAAAATCTGAAACAAACCTATTTAAAATAACAGGAGCTTTTATCTGGAATCAGGCATGTGGCAGGCACACAACAAATATTTGTTGACTGAATTAATTTTAAACAAAGGAACGAAAAGGTGATTTTGAAGGGGAAGAAAAGCTCTTGTATCCAAATATTTCCTTCTCTTTATATTTTCATAGATTGCTTCAACACTTTTGTATTTGGCAAAACATTTTAACAAAAGCAATTGTGCAATAAAATTAGTCTTTGATGTTGTCTTTTCTGGCAATTTTGCATTGGAACCAATAGAAAATGATGTAAGAAATATGGGCATTCATAGAAGGGAGATGAAAACTCATTCAAAAAATTCAAGACAATCATATTAGAGGTAAATTTGTGAAGAAATATTTATTTGTCAGAAATCGCTAACATCACTGCATTTAGAACATATTGATTTCTTTACATTGTCATGCAGAAAATGTTAAAAATTTTGGAAAATCTGCACAGTAAAATTAGATTATGGCCTTTGAGTTAATGAACACTATGGTTAGGTTTGTGTAGAATTGTATTTAAATTGCTCAGTTTTCCTTAAATTGTACTCAATAAGATTTCCTTTTCAGGTATAATCTTGTTAATTTTAAGTCCAAGGAATCCCATGATAAGTAGTACCAAAATATTCCAAACTAATGATTTATGGAGCAAAAAACAATGGCAGTTTTCAAATAAACTTGTCACACAGCTCTGAAGTGCCTGCTCCGGTCTGAATTCTGGTGATTATACCCCAGATGCTAGCCATGTGTCCACTGCCAAAATAAAATGGAGAAATGAGCATGACTTTATTCCAAGTCGGTTATTGGTCACCAACAACATGGTCCATAGCCTGAGTTTCTGAGTCATGACCCAGCCCCTTGGGAAAGTAGTGAAATGCAAACCCTACTGTGATGTGAAGACTTCACTTGTGGCCACCTCAGATCTAAATGATTTTCTTTAACTGTCAGAATTCCTAAACTCGGTCTTCAAAGAAATGAGAAAAGTGACTTTGAAAATCTAAATCTGTATGTAAACATTCAGCTAACCTTTATAATATTCAAATGATCTTGATATTTCAGCTGTAAACCATATATTTTTTATTTAAATATAACCCAGTTCTTCTTCCTTCAAATGGAAGGATTTAACATGCTTCCTAGAAAACCTCCTATATTAATAGGAATCATGTGGCCTAAGCCACCTTCTGGGTGTATAAGAGCATTGTAAGTGGTTATTTTAAGTATTAGAAGTGGTTGGGAGCAAAGGCTTTGAATTCAACAGACTTGCTGAAGTTCTGGCTCTGCCACTTCTTAGTTCTATGACCTGGGGAGCTTCATTTATTTTACTTAAGCCTTAGTTTCTTCATGTATAAATTGGAGGCAGTGATCTCTAAATCACATGGGTTATTTAAGGATAAGATAAAATAATGTTTACAGGACATTTAGCCAAGTATCTGGCACATAATAACTGTAATTATCATTTTTGTTCTGCTTGTTACTACCGATAAAAATAAGTTATTGTTTCTTTGCTGTGTATCTAGTGAAAAAGACTAGTCTTGGTATTAATAAATGACTCACAAGCAAGGAGCTGCTTCTTAAGGAAAAAATGACTTTTTAAAGAAAAGAGAAGAAATAAAAGACAATAGACTACCTCAATAAAAATTCTGAAGTTGAGCTAAAAGATTTTTGCTTTTGACAAATTCAATTATTGTTGTCTTATAGAATGAAGCTTTTAAATGTCTTTATCTGTGGGTGGTAGTATCCCAAATACTTAAATACTTTACCAAAGCCTTAAGGATTTTTTTAATGATAATTGGCAAGTTTTAATTGATGAATTTATTTTATTAGCCAAATACCTTAATCTGACTCTGTACATATATTATCCAAAAAAATGCCCCCAATTCTTACCTGCCTCTGACTCTAAGTAATAGACACTGATTTACTTCATGGTGTATGTTTATATATTTAAGTTGTTAGATGTGATGAGGAAACAAGAAACATACTTAATGTTGTCACTAATTTTTATCAGGCATAGATTTGTGTCCTCTGTTATTTGCAGCAGCAGGGACAATAATATACTAAAAGCAGGCAATATACAGAATGTGCTGTTTGAAAACTATAAATATGTTGATGATTTTTGTATTGTATTTTTACCATGGCAACTATAAAACAATAATAATTATAAAAACCTGTTCAGACCAGTTTCTGGAATTCAGTAGTAGCCAAAAACTACTGCATTGCGTAAGATACCTCCCTGACACACCTAAGACCTTCAGACACAAACTCAGTTTAGCATTCAAGGGTCTTTTCCTTTGATTCTGCGCATTTTAAGTAATAGCAACCAAAGTAAAAAATATATAGGAAATAGGGATTTGTTTGAGATTAAGAAGAAAGAAAGAAATTCATGAAAGTAAGCATATTAGATTTTTCTTGCCCTAACATGGAGACCATAGGAGGGTTAGCTGAGTAGTTTTCTAGCCAATATAGGAAAAAATGAATAGCTGTGTGAAATCAGTGTAAATAGCTATAAGTAAGATGTTATTAATAATAGTGAAAGTTAAGACTCAGTATCAACAGAATATTTTCTGAAACTTAAATATTCTCCTAAAGGATAGAGTAAAAGCACCAGTGGGGCGGTGCATTGGTGGCTCAGTGGCAGAATTCTCACCTGCCCTGCCAGAGACCTGGGTTCGATTCCCAGAGCCTGGCCATGCCAGAAAAAAAAAAAAAAAAGACATAGTGAAAAAGATATTAACTCAGGAAAAAATTGTGGTAAACATGTTATGTGGTCCCAAGCCAATGAAGGGAAAGATAAATGAATTAAGTATGACTTCATTCTAAGTGCTTTGTTCATAGAACATGCTCTAGGCAATCTCCTTTGAACATAGTTAAGCAGGAGAAAAATTGGTAGCCTTTTCTTAGAGTTACTTTTCCATTTTCTGCTTCTACCCTGTTGCATAGATAATTGAAGAATATCACTAAATTTTATTGATATGTTTGAAATTTTTATAAAGGCCTTCAGATAGTTTTTATTGTCTCATTAAATAAATACTTAAAGGTTGCATAGATAGTGCTGAGAAAAAGATTTTTTAAAAAGGGCAGAGGGGGAGATTGTCGGCACAGAATGCATTAGTCTTGAGGAGATGTCATTCCATTTGAAATACCATGATCATTGGCAATTTGACATTGACCAGCGAATCAACCCCATGCAGAGGTATCTTTGTCTTCAGCATCAGATTAAAGTTACACAACCATTTTCTACTGAAAGGGATTCTGTAGACATAAATGATTTACAAATAACAAAGATGATTTAGAGCTTAGCATTTTATGACTTTTGTTAAATTCAAAATATCTTGCCTTCGTCATTGAAACTAATGTTTAAAATAGTTTGTTCATCAGCTGACTTTGAAAGGAGAGAGAACAAAACTTCTTGTGGTTAAGAGAACCCAAATGGAGTAGAAAGTGTGAGCTATAAAAATTCACAAAACAAGTTATGAATATATGGATGATTTACATTTAAGTCCTCATTAGTTAAACTTGAAATATAGCACCATGATAATGTAATATTTTCATTAAGGAAAAATATAGAAAACAATATAATAATTTAAAAAGTTTTAAACACCTACTGGATTTCTGCTTCAAGCCAACGTGGAGTAACAGGAACCAGACTTACCCTCCCACCTGAAACAACCCCAAAATGGAAAAACAGAGAAAAAAAAAAAAAAACGTTTTTAAGACACTAGACCTCAGGCAATGAAAGGTAGTGATCCCTAAAGTATAGAAAATAAATGAGGTGATCCCAACAATTGCCATGGAATACTGCCTTATAAGATTTTCCAGGTTGTGACACAAGGAGAAGAAACTCAGGTATTTCCAATCAGATTCACAGAGATGAAAAGATAAAGATGAGAGTCTGAGGAGACCAAGATAGCTACAATTTGCAGGACACAGTACTGGAGAAGAGATAAGTGCGCATGGAGTAAACTCAGGAGATCTGCAGAGAGCCCATAATATTCAGCTGAGTACTGATTAGCCTGTGCATGTGAAGAAACCTATGACCAGAGAATCGCCTGAAAGGATAGAAGAGAACAATGCCAATTTTCCACCCAGGCCAAGAATAGTGCCTCCTTCTACCATTTATACTTAAAAACCTCAAGATTTACAACTAATTCGGTAGAGTACACAGAAGGCTCTTGCCTCAGTAGTGCGGAATAATTAGAACTAGACTGAGCACTGCCGTAGTCCCTATAATCCTGCCTAACAAATCTTAGCAGCAATAATTGAAAAAGATCAAGCTTCTTCTAAGCACATCATAGGACAAAGCTCAAAAATATTTATAGGGATCCAAAAATCCAGGATGCAAAGAGGTAAAATACATTCAATAAAAAATTACCAGACATGCAAAAATCCACAGGAATATATAACCCATTATTACATGATAAATCAGTAAATCAAAAATGACACAGAACTAACACAGGTATTAGATTAGGCACGCTAATCATAAAACAATTATTATAGATGAATTCCATTGTTCAGAAGTTCAGTAGAGGGTGGGCCATGGTGGCTCAGCAGGCAAGAATGCTTGCCTGCGATGTCAGAGGACCCGGGTTCGATTCCTGGTGCCTGCCCATGTAAAAAAAAAAAGTTCAGTAGAGACATGGAAGATATTAAAACAAAGAACCAAATGATTTTTAGAAATGAACGCTACAATACATTAGATGAAAAATACGCTGGATGGGACTAAGAGAAGATTAAAAATTGCAGAATTAAAAAATAGTGAACTTGAAGAATAAGCAATATATCCAAATGAAAGCCAAAGAAAAGAGAGAATCAAATCAACAAAGCATTAGTGAGGTGTGGGGGGAATAATTGAGGGTCTAATACACGTGTAATTAGGGATTCCAAAAAGAAAGAGAGTGTTTCTTTTAGGTAGTGTACAACTGGGTCTTGTTTTCTTTTTATTTAATTTGGCTATCTCTTCCTTTTAAGTGGTATATTTAGATCACTTGCATTTGATGTTATTTTGGTGCCAGGGCTTAAGTATATTATCTTGCTATTTGTTTTTTATTTATCCCATCAATTCTTTGTTCCATTGTGGTTTTTTTTTACTCTTTAACAGCCTTCTTTGGGATCAATTGTTTTTCTGACTTCACTTACCTCCTTTGTGGACTATTAGTTATAACTCTTTTTTAAAAAAATTATTTTAATGGCTCTTTAGGATTTTCAAGAATGCTCTCTCAGTAACATAGAAAAAATGAAAAGCAAAGCAGTAAGGTATAAAAGATTTAAAAAACATTCTCATCCAACTTGACTAATTGATCCTGAAAGAACACTCCACCCAACAACAGGGAATACACATTCTTATCAAGGGAACATGTAGCGTAGGCCAATATGTCCAGAATGATTCAATTCGTAAAGAGTTTGTCTTGACCACAATAAATTTAATTATAAATCAACAACAGGAAGTCTCTGGAAAATCTCCAAATATTTGGAAACTAGCTATCACATTTCCAAATAATCCATTGATCAAAACTAAATCAGTCGGAAAAATTGAAAGTATTTAATTCAATTTCATTAAAATTGAATGAAAATGAAAACACAGCATATCAAAATTTGTGAGATATTACTAAAGCAATATTAAGAGGAAATTTGTAGAACTAAATGTCTGTATTACAAAAAGATGTAAGGTCTCAAAACTATGACCTCAGAAAAATAAGAAAAAATTAAACTCAAAATACAGAGTAGAAAAGAAATAGTAAAGAGCAAGAGAGAAATCACTAAGTTAAAAAAAAAACAATAGATAAAATTAATGAAATTAAGATTCTTTGAGATCACTAAAATTATAAACCTCTAGCTAGACTAATTGATAAAAATTTACCAATATGAAAAAAGAGAGGGTGACATCACTACAGAGTCTTCAGGTAATAAAAGAATAATAAAGGCAGTATTATTAACAACTTCCTAAATGAACACATTTCTTTAAAGACATAACTACCAAAGCTTGTTCAAGAAAACAAGAAGAGATAGAGAACCTGAATAGCTTTATATCTATTAAAGAAATTTAATTTGTAGTTAAACTTTCCCACTAAGAAAACTCCAGCCCCAGATGGTTTTTCTGGTGAATTATATAAAATATTTAAGGAAAACAATACAAATTCTACACAAAAGTTTCCAAAAATTGGAAAGAAAGGAATAATTCCCAACCCATTCTGTGAAGCCAGAATGAGGGGGGTAATGCCAAAATGAGGGGAGAAAACTATAAGAAAACTACAACAATGTCCCTCATGAACATAGATGCAAACATTCTTAATAAAATCTTAGCAAAACAAAGGAATGATACATTATGACTGAGTGGTCATTATGCCAGGAATGTAAAGTTGGCTTAATATTTTAAAAAATCAATGTAATTTACCATATTAATAAAATTAAAAGAGGAAAAAATATATAGTATTCTCAGTAGAATAATTATATTTGACCAAAGCTAAGATCCATTTTTTACAAACTTCCAGAAAAGTAGGAATAGAAGGGTACTTTCTCAACTTGATAATGGGTATCTACAGAAACATATAGCTAGCATCATATTCATGGTGAAAAGTTGAACTTTCCCTCTAAGATCAGAAGTAAGACAAGGCTATTTCTTCTCACCACCTCTATTCAATATTGTACTGGAAGTTCTAGCAAGTGCCATGGGACAAGTAAAAGAAGTTAAAGCCATTGTGATCAGAAAGGAAGAAGTAAAAGGCCCTTCATTCTGAGATGACATAATTGCCTATGTAGAAAATACAATGCTATTTACAAATGAGCTACTCAAATAAGTGAGCTCTGTACATTTGCAGGATACAAGATAAAGAAAGAGTTCATTTTATTTCTATAAACTAGAAATGGACAATCACAACCTTTAACTTATCAATTACAATAATATCAAAATTATAAAATACTTAGAGAATAATTCTTATCTAAGCCTATGTGGAACCTCTGAACCTGCTCCTTTACCTGGGCTTGTGGTTGCTGGTGGCCTTAGGAATTCTGTACTTTAGATTTTACAAGAGTTTGAGTAAAAGCCCCCTCTATTCTCTTTGAAATATACTTTCACTCCCTCCTGGATGTCCTGTTGTGTGACTTATGTGACCTAGTGCATGTAGTCCTTTGTTCCAGGCTGCTTCAAATTAATTGATTCTCACACTGTCTCAGCTATCTCCTAGGCACTTCTCTGACCCCAGGAAAAAATGTGGGAGGGTGAACCCAAGACAAGTATCTGACCGCAATCCTCACACATCTACTGGATTGACTGTCACTGACCTACTGACCTACATGCACTCCAGTGTGCACACAGTGGAGTCCCCTCTGGAACTGGAGCAGGGACCCACAATAGAAGCACAAGCTGGTTCCAATCCAAGTTGTGGAGAAGGTGGACTAGCAAGGATGTCAGGAGGTACTTCTATGGCCTGTAAAGCTGCCTTTTCTTGATTCAGCAGTTTCCCAGTTAATGCAGCCCTTTAAGTGTTTTCTGTAGTTTTGAGGGAAGTAACTGTCTTAAGATTCTTCTGTCACCTTTGTCCAAGGGGTTGAAACAATGACCACCTGTAGAGTTGGTCCCCAGAGGTCTTAAGTTGCTAATCAAAAGCAGTGATTAGGATCACACCACCCCCAACCACAGAATTTGGAGGACAAGGTCTTTATTCCCACTCTGGCATCAGCAAGCTTGGCCAGGAACCTGAGTGCAGTCTCCGTTGCTGCTTGCCAGGAAGCTAGGGGTGGACCATGGCAGCCACTGCAGGGAGGATGAAGTGCACTGGTATTTATCACAGTTTACCAACTTCTTCCTCCCATTCTTCCTTGAATGATATGATAGCTCTTTTTGCTTACATTTAAAAAGATGAAAGATCTGAAGTCAGACATGTAACATCAAAACTGGAGCATCTAGAAAAAGCGTTAGACCCAAAGGGAGCAGAAGAAAGGAAATAAAGATTAGAGTGGAGATAAAGGAAATTTTAGAAAATGAAACAACCATGGAGAGACTCAACAAAACTGAAATTTGGTTATTTAAAGAAAAGATCCATAAAACCAATGAACCTTTAGATAGGCAGATTAAAAAAAAAGACAGGACACAAATAACTGAAATCAGGAATGAAAAGGGGAACATTACTACCAACCCCACGGAAATAAAAAGATTAAAAGAGGATACTATGAACAATTACATACCAACAAATTAGAAAACCTAGATAGCATGGACAAATTATTAGAAAACACAAACCACCTACATTAACTTATTAATAAATAGAAGATCTCAGAAGAAAAATAGCTAGTAAAAAAGAGATTCAATGTGTACTCAAAAACCTCCCAACAGAGAACAGCCAAGGGCCAGATGTTTCAGAGGTGAATTTTACCAAACATTCCAAGGATTAAGACAAATCCTAACCGAATTTCTCCAAAAAAAAAAAATATATATATATATATATATGAGAAGGAAGGAATGCTCCCTAACTCACTCTCAGAACAAAGCCTGATAAGGCTACCACAAGAATAGAAAAATAATTACAGACTAATATCTCTTGTGAATATAGATGCAAAAATCTTCAACAAAATACTAGCAAACTGAATCCAACAGCATATTAAAAGAATAAAAGATCATGATCAAGTGGGATTTATCCTAGGTATCCAAGGTGGTTCAACATAAAATCAATTAATGTAATACAGCACATTAACAAAACACAGGGAAAAACTATATTATCATCTCAATTGATGCAGAAATAGCATTTGATAAAATCCAGCACCTCTTCTTGATGAAAACTTTTAGAAAATTAGGAAATGAAAAAAAACTCTTCAACATGATAAAAGGCATATATGAAAAACTCGCAGTTAACATCTTACTCAATGGTGAAAGACTGAAAGCTTTCCCTCTAAGATCAGGAACAAGACAAGGATGCCCATGCTCACCACTGCTATTCAACATCGTAGTGGGAGTTCTAGCTAGAGCAATTAGACAAGGGAAAAAAATAAAAATAATCAAAACTGAATGAAGTGGGGCTTTCCTATTTGAAGGTGACATGATTCTATATACAGAAAATCCTGAAAAATCCGCCACAAAGCAACTGACACAATAAACAAATTCAGCAAAATGTGGAGTAAAAGATCAACATGCCAAGTTCACCAGTGTTTATGTACATTAATAATAAACAATCTGAAGAAGAAATAAAAAAATACATTACCAATCAAAAAGAGTCAAATATCTAGGAATAAATCTAACCAAGGATGTGAAGGACTTGTACACTGAAAAATACAAAATATTGCTAAAAGAAATCAAAGAAGACAGTTTTATTTTCCTAGGCTGCTCAAAGCAGGTATCATGAAATGTGTTGGCTTCCACAATGGGAATTTATTACCTAACACTTTTTTTTTTTGGGGGGGGGGGCGGGGTAAGGGGTAGTGCATGGGCTAAGAATCGAACTTGTGATTCCAGCATGGCAGGCGAGAATTCTACCACTCCAACTGCCTTTGCATCCCCAGCTTACAGTTTTGAAGTTGAAAAAAAAAATCCAAAGCAGATCATCATCAAGACGATGCTTTCTTCCTGAAGAACAGCTGCCAAGGATCCTTGGCTCCTCTGCCATATGGCAAAGCATGCAAAGACATCTGGGGTCTCTCCCTTCTATTCTGGGTTTTGTTGATTTCTGTTTCTTGCTTCCATGATGTTTTCTCTTTGTCTAAATTTCATTCTCTTATAAAGGACTCCTTTATGAAAGAGTAAGGCCCATCACTGGCTACACCTTAACTGAAGTAACCTCATCAAAACATCCTACTTAAAATAGGTTTACACCCATAGAAATTGCTTACTTTATGAACATGATTTTCTGGGGTACATACTGTTCCAAACCACCACAAAGACCTAAATAAATTCCAGGTTCATGGGTTGGAAGACTAAATATCATTAAAGTGCCATTTATACCGAAAGCAATTTAAAAATTCAGTGCAATACCTATAAAATTTCCAACAACCTTCTTTGCAAAAATGGATAAGTTAATCATCTATTTTATTTGTAAAAGTAAGGAGTCCCTAATAGGCAAAGCCACATTGAAAAAGAAGAATGATGTTGGAGAACTCACATTTCCCATCTTAAAACATATTACAAAGCCTCAGTAATCAAAACAGCATGATATGGAGGTGGGCAAGATGGTGGTATAGTGAGGTGTGGAATTTAGCTCATACTCCAGAGCAGCTATTAAATAGCCAGAAACTGTTTGGAACAACTGCTGGGGGAACATCAATGACCAAACATGCATTGTACACCAGTCTGGGATGTGTGGAATGGCTAAGATCTCACACAGAACTGTAAGTCCCCCAAGCCACAAATGCTGGTGACCCTCCCCCATGAGCATAGCAGGCTGGTTCCTCAAGAGAAAAGGAAACAGACATTACTAGTAGCAAGGAGTTAGCTCAACCAAGCTCCAATGGTGGAATAGTTAACAAATTCTGACTGCTGAAACAGGCCTCAAGCACAGATAAACTGAAGTAAGTACTAAAGGAGCCAGGAGATTTCACCCCAGAAGAGAGGGAGTGGGACTGACAGAAAAAAAATAAAAATAAAAATAAAAACCAGAGGCTTTTTGAGTTGGGCAGCACAAAATACTGGAAAAGGGCTGGACCCCAATTAAAGGTGGCACACAGAGCCTGGAGAGACAGAGCTATGTACCACCTCCAGCCCTTGACTGGAAAACTCAAGAAGCAGGGATCTGGCTCTGAAAAGGCTTTCTTTTTTTAACTTCATTATAGCTCTTTGGATAGAACTGTGAGCACTCTCAGGATTCAGCACTGCTCCAGGCAAGGGCAGAATTAAGGATGTCTGAGAGACAAAGTAAATAGACAGGTGGATGGGGAGGATTCCCTAAAGCGTTTATCTTCCCCAAGAAAGGGGGCAGGCCCTAGCTCAAGTGGAGGCCCTCCTTCAGGGAATTCAGGCACCAGGGGCTAGAAAACAGAAACAGCCAAAGCCCACTACCTCAGCCTCCATATCAATGATGTATCTAGAAGGTAGAGGCTGCTGAAATTAAAGGCACCACATCACTTTAAGCTGGTGGGAAGCTGTGGGCAGACAAGCACCAAATGCTGGGCAGGATAGGAAAAGCACAGAGTCTAGAGGCTTCATAGGAAAGTCTTATAACCTGTTGGAACTCATCCTCGAGGAAGCTTGATACTGGCTACTCTCTCTTCCTGAGACATGGACCTGTCCAATGTGGGAAAATCTGACTGGGGTTGGTAATATCTAAGAAGACCTTCCTCTAAAAAAGTCTCCATCTAGACAGGGCAAGAAACAGAAAAATAAGAACTGAAAAATTGTGATCGGTTAAACAGAACCTATGCTAGGAGTCTAAAATAAGTTAAACTGAATGCCAAAGAACAGATAGAGAACAAAGCAATCCAACAAGAAAACCTTAGGTAAAAGAGTGAGAACAACCTCCAGAATAAACTAATTAAGGAATTCAATGCCTAATCACCAGCAAAAAATAACATCTAGTAGAAAAATCAAAGATATGGCCCAGTCAAAGGAGCAAACCAATATTTCAAATGAGATATAGTAGTTGAAAAAACTAATTCAGGATGTTCAAACAGATGTGAAAAAGCTCATCAAAAATCAAATCAATGAGTTGAGGATTGATGAAGACATTGGGCAAACATAAAGAAAAACTTGAAAGACTGAAAAAAATTTGCAGAACTTATGAGAATGAAAGGCACAATAGAAGAGATGAAAAACAAAACAAAACAATAGAGACTTGCAAGAATAGATTTGAAGAGGCAGAAGAAAGGATTGGTAACTAGAGGATAGAACATCTGAAATCCAACACCCAAAAGGAAATATAGGGAAAAGAATGGAAAAATATGATCAGGTTCTCAGGGAATTGAATGACAACACGAAGCGTATGAATATACGTATTATGGGTTTCCCAGAAGAAGAAGAGAAGGGAGAAGGAGCAGAAAGAGTAATAATGGGGGAAATAGTCACTGAAAACTTCCCATCTCTATGAAAGACATAAAATGATAGATCCAAGAAGCACAGTATGTCTCAAACAGAATAGAGCCAAATAGACCTACTCCGAGGCACTTACTAATAAAATTGTCAAATGTCAAAGAGAATGAGAATTTTGGAAGCAGGTAGAGTAAAGCAAACTGTCACACAGAAGGGAAGCTTGATAGGACAATATGTGGATTTCTCAGCAGAAACCATGGAGGCAAGACAACAGTAGTATGAGGTATTTAGAATTCTGAAACAGAAAGACTGCCAACCAAAAATTCTATACCCAGCAAAACTGTCTTTCAAAAATAAGGGAGAGGGCAGGCTGTGGTGGCTTAGTAGGCAGAGTTCTCGCCTGCCATGCCAGAGACCCAGGTTTGATTCCTGTATCTGCCCATGCAAAAAAAAAAAAAAAGAGAGAGAGAGATTAAAATATTTTCAGACAGTCATTGGGAGAATTTGTGACCAAGACGCTGGCTCTGCAAGAAATACTAAAGGGAGCACTACAGGAAGATAGGAAAAGACAGGAGAGAGAGGTTTGGAAAAAACTGTAGAAATGAAGACTATCAATAAAGGTAAAAAGAGAAAAAAAAATAGATTTGACATATACAACCCAAAAGACAAAATGGTAGAAGAAAGTCCTGACTTTACAGTAATAGCATTAAACATTAATGGATTAAACTCCCCATTCAAAAGACCTACAGTCAGAATGGATTAAAAACCAAGAACCATCTTTATGCTGTCTATCGGAAACTCACTTTAGATCTAAGGACAAAAGTAGGTTTAAAGTGAAAGTTTGGAAAAAGATATTTCATGCAAGCAACAACCAGAAAAGGGCAGAGGTAGGTATACTAATATCCAACAATTTAGATTTCAATTGTAAAACAGTTAGAGAAAGAAAGACACTATGTACTAATAAAAGGAACAATTCAACAAGAAGGCATGAAAATCATAAATATTTATGCACCAAGCCATAGTGCCCCTACCTACATGAGGCAAACACTGACAACACTGAAGGAAAAAGTAGGCATCTCTACCACAATAGTTGGAGACTTCAATTCCCCACACACATCAATAGATAGAACATCTAGACAGAGGATCAGATCAATAAGGAAATAGAGATTTTAAATATTATGATAAATGCACTACACCTAACAGACATTACAGAACATTATACCACACAACATCAGTACTTTTCTCAAGTACTCATGCATGATTTTCAAGGATAGACCATATGCTGGGTCACAAAACAAGTCTCTAAATTTAAAAAGATTGAAATTGTGCAAAGCGCTTTCTCAGACGATAATGGAAAGAAGTTGGAAATCAACAAAGAGCAGAGGGCCAGAAAATTCACAAATATATGGAGGCTAAATACATGCTCTTAAGCAACAAGTGGGTCAAGAAATAAATTACAAGACAGTTCAGTAAACATCTCCAGGCAAATGAAAATGAAAACACAACATATCAAAATTTATGGGATGCAGCAGAGGGAGTGTTGAGATGGAAATTTATTGCCTTAAATGCCTATATTAAAAAAGAAGGAAAAAAAAGAGCAAAAATTGAAGAATTAACTGTTTTCTTGGAAGAACCAGAGAAAAACAGCAAACTAACTCCAAAGAAAACAAAAGGAAAGAAATGACAAATGTTAGAGCAGAAATAAATGCAATTGAGAATGTGAAAACAATTGAAAAAATCAATAAAACCAGAAGTTGGTTCTTTGAGAAAAATCAATAAAATCAATGGACTCTTAGCTGGTCTGATGAAAAAGAGAGAAAGAGAGGAGGCAAATAAATAAAATCAGAAATGGAAGATAGGACATAGCCTTTGACCCTGCAGAAACAAAGGATGTAATGAGAGAATACTATGAGCAAATATATGCTAATAAATTAGACAACATAGATGAAATGGATAACTTCCTAGAAAGGCATGAACAACTTACATTGACTCAAGAAGAAATGTGCAACGTCAGCAAATCAATTACAAGTGAAGAAATTGAATCAGTCCTCAAGAAGCTTCCAAAAAGAAAAGTCCAGGAACTGATGGCTTTGCATGTGAATTCTACCAAGTATTCAAGAAAAAATTAGTACCAGTCCTGCTCAAATACTTCAAAAAAAGGAGGGAAAACTGCCTAACTCATTGTGTTAGTTAGATTCAGTTGTCAACTTGGCCAGGTGAGCATACCTAGTCTTGTTGCTGCGGACATAAGCCAATGGTACGTGAACCTCATCTGTTGCCAATTACATCTGCAGTCAGCAAGGAGGCGTGTCTGCTGCAATGAGTGACGTTTGGCTTAATTGGCTGGTGCTTAAATGAGAGAACGCAACGTACCACAGCCTAAGCAGCTCGGCATTCCTCATCTCAGCACTTGCAGCTCAGCCCAGGCCTTTGGAGATGGAGAAAGAAGTCACCCCGGGGAAAGTTGTTGGAACCCAAGGGCCTGGAGAGAAGACCAGCAGAGACCATCCTGTGCCTTCCACGTAAGAAAGAGCGTCAATGGAAAGTTAGCTGCCTTTCCTCTGAAGAACAAACAAAATAAATCCCCTTTTATTAAAAGCCAATCCATCTCTGGTGTGTTGCATTCCGGCAGCTAGCAAACTAGAACACTCATATTATGAAGCCAAAATCACCCTAACACTAAAGCCAAACAAAAATACTACAAGAAAAGAAAATCACAGACCAATCTCTTTAATGAGTATAGACAGAAAAATCCTCAACAAAATACTTGCAAATTGAATCCAGCAGCACATTAAAAGAACCATATACTATGACCAAGTGTGTTTTATTACAGGTATGCAAGGGTGATTCAACACAGGTAAATCAATTAATGTTATACACCATATCAATAAGTAAAATCAGAAAAACCACATGATCATCTGAATTGATGCAGAAAAGGCATTTGACAAAATGCAACGTCATTCATTGATAAAAAACACTTCAAAGGATAGGAATAGAAGGGAACTTCCTCTTGATAAAAGGGATGTATGAAAAACTCACAGTTAACATCATCCTCAAAGGGGAAAGACATAAAAGCTTTCCCTTTAAGATCAGGAACAAGACAAGGATGTCCACTGTCACCATTGTTATTCAACATTTTGTTGGAAGTTCTAGCCAGAGCAGTTAGTTAAGAAAAAGAAATACAAGACATCCAGATTGGAAAGAAAGAGCTAAAACTTTCAATGTTTGCAGATGATATGATATTACGTGTTGAAAATCCAGAAAAATTCTACCACAGTGTTTTTAGAGCTAATAAATGAGTACAGCAAAGTGGCAGGTGAAAGAACAACATGCCAAAATCAGTAGTGTTTTATACACTAGTCAGCAGTCTGAGGAGAAAATCAAGAAAAAAATTCCCTCTACAATTGCAAACGAAAGAATCAAATATTTAGGAATAAACTTAACTAAAGACACAAAAGACAGAAAACTACAAGAAATCGCTAAAAAGAAATCATGGAAGACCTAAATAAATGGAAGGATGATGCCATGCTCATGATTAGAAGGCTAAATATAGTTAAGATATCAATTCTACCCAAATTGGTTTATAGAGTCGATGCAACACCATTAAAATCCAAAAAACTTACTTTGCAGAAGTAGAAAAAGCAATAACCAAATTTGTTTGGAAGGGCAGGGTACCCCAAATAGCTAAAAATATTTTGAGAACAAAAAATGAAGTGGGAGGTTTCACACTACCTGACTTTAAAGCACATTACAAAGCTACAGTGTTCAAAACAGCATGGTAATAGAATAAAGATAGTTATACTGCCCAATGGAATTGAATTGAGTGTTCAGAAATAGACTCTCTCATCTACAGAAAATTGATATTTGATAAGATGGTCAAACCAACCCTTCTGGGACAGAGAAGCCCCTTCAATAAATGGTGTTTTGAAAACTGCATAGGGTGGCTGCCGTGGCTCAGCAGGCAGAGCTCCGACCTGCCGTGCTGGAGGTCTGGAGTTCGATCCCTGGTGCCTCCTGCCCATATGCAAATTAAAAAAAAAAAAAGAAAAGAAAACTGCATATGCATATGCAAAAGAATGAAAGAGGATCCATATCTCACACCCTATATAAAAATTAACTCAAAATGGCTCAAAGACCTAAACATTAGAATTTAGATCATAATTCTTAATTTTTTTAGAAGAAAATGTAGGCACATATCTTATAAATCTTGTGATAGGAGATGACTTCCTAGACCTTAAACCAAAAACATGAGCAATAAAAAAGAGATAGATAAATGGGATTTCTTCAAAACTAAACACTTCTGTGCATCAAAGAACTTTGTTATGGGAATAAAAAGGCAGCCTACACAATTGAAGACAATATTTGGAAACCACATACCACATAAGGGTTTAATATCCAGAATATATGAAGAGATTCAACAATTCACCAACAAAAAGACAAACAGCCTTATTAAAAAATGGGCAAAAGCCACGAACAGACACTTTTCAGAAGAGGAAATACAAACGGCTAAAGGGCACATGAAAAGATGCTCAACATCACTGGCTACTAGGGAAATGTACATCAAACCCACAAAGAGATATCATCTCACATCCACTAGCATGGGCATTATGAAAAAAACAGAAAATGACAAGTGCTGGAGAGGATGCGGAGAAAGAGGTACACTTGTCCACTGTTGGTGGGAATATAAAATGGTGCAATCACTCTTGAAGGCAGTCTGGCAGTTCCTCAGGAAGCTAAATATACAATTGCCATATGAACCAGGAATCCCATTACTGGGTGTCATGGTCAGGTTCATGTGTCAAATTGGCCAAGTAGTGGTACCTACTTGTTTGTCTGGTTGGGCAACTGCTGGCCTGTCTGTTGCAATGAGGACATTTCATAGAATTAAATCATGATCATGTCAGCTGCATCCACAGCTGATTCCATTTGCAGTCAGCCAAGGGGAGTGTCTTCTGCAATGAGTGATGCTCAATCTACTCACTGGGGTAGCATCTTTAATTTCCTCTTTTATAGGACTCCAGAAACTTATCAGGACCCACCCAAATGGGTGGAGACATGTCATCACCTAATCCAGTTTAACAACCACTCTTGATTAAATCACCCCTCCAGGGAGATGATCTGACTATAGTTTCAAACATACAGTATTGAATAGGGATTATTCTGCCTTTATGAAATGGGATTTAGATTAAAACATGGCTTTTCTAGGGTCCATACATCCTTTCAAACCAGCACAACATTCTATAAATATTCTCGGGGAGAAATCCTCCAGGAGAATGAGTGATTCATCTTTGGGACAACAGAGGGTTAGGGCAGGGCATATTAATTTGAAAACAAAAGATGTTTTGTACTATAGCTTTGATTTTTTTTCAAGCATATTACCCTTTTTTTTTTAAATTAAGCATTAAATGCATGTTTCCTTTTTAAAATTTCATGGGTTTTGAGACATAAGTCACCCAGTTTTCTCCTTGCGACACCTTTCTGTCTTGTTTTGGAAGCAAGCATTCATTCTTTCAGCAAACATTTATTGAATACCTGTGTATGCCAGGCACAGTGATAGCCTTGGAAAATGTAAGTCCAATAGATTCGATCCTTGACCTTAAGAAAAAGAGTGCTTATTTATTTTGTGGTTATAGTACAATACTATTATTGCTCCAAATTTTTCCTTGCTGTCTACACTTTTTATTATGGAATTGACACAGTGGCCATGATTTTGAGAAAACACCAGTTGACAGAAATCACAAGAGTATTTCACTTCATTCTCTTATTCATTTGTTCAACAAGTGTTTATTAAGTGCCAACTGTGCGCCAAGGCACTGAACTAAGTGCCTGAGATACAACAGTGTGTAAAACCATCAAAATCCTGACTTTGTAGGATTACATTCTAGTAGATGGTATTAAGAACAACAACAAAAAATCATAAATAAGCAAATTACAGAGTATAAGGTTTTAAATACTATTTTTTAAGAAAGCAAAATAAGGTCAGGGAGTTGTGTGTGTGGGAAGGAGAGAAGAAAGGGGGGTGCTCTTTTAAATAGAGTGGTCAAGGGAGGCCTCATTGAGGAAGTGACATTTGAATAAAGCCTTGAAGGCAGTGGAAATAAAATCCAATCCAAGAATTATGGTAATCATAGGATTTGAAGTTTTAATTTAGTATGTCTCTTTTGTTATACATGTTATTTGTTATTATATATAAGAAGATGAAAATGATAGCAAAATCAGAATGTTTGCTTGTCTTTTTTTCCTCTCCCATTAGCTTTTACTTAAGCTAATATTTAATCTGTTGAATATTGTTTCAGTACTATTTTCTCTTTTTCTCCTTAGCTAAAATAAATATATTTCATATGGTTTTGTTCATCAATGATTTGAACAGAATTTACATTGAGAATTTCTTCTTGACAGCTCAAAGCAACATGTAGCATAATTTCATATCATTCCTTGTTTCTTAGAGTCATAAAAATCTATGCATTGCAATTTTTAGTCAAATCAATTTGGGCAACAAATCAATATATTTTCTTTCAGTCACTGAATCATAAATTCATATGAGAAAACAGTTTGTTATCTTAATATTCTTCATTGACTTTAACATGATTTATAACAGAAGTATTTGTTTCTTACAGGTTGTGTTTCTGGTGTCTGCGTACGCAAGTCCCCAGCTCACTGATGAGAGCTGCTCGGCTGTGGGTGCTATCACACATTACCTGTATCTTTGCCAGTTCAGTTGGATGCTCATTCAGGTTGGTACTCTTTTCCCTTCCTTCCCCTACCTCTTCAACCTCCTATGAACCCCGGGTGGAATGGTCCTAGTGTCTGATATTCTTTATACTGAAATGGAAGTAGTCCCACATATCCATCGCTGTATTCCCAAGAGATCAGTGCAAGAAAGGCTGTACAACATTAGAAAGCATAGTGATTTTGAGGAAATGAGAGAACTAGAGTAAGGTGGTGACAGGAGATGAGGCTTATAGTATGAGCTTTATAAGGCATAGTAAGAAATTTGTATGTTTTTCTAGGAGAAATCATAGAAATATTTCACACAAGGGAATGACATGATCAAATTTGGTTTTTAAAAAGATCTCCCAGTTTATAGTAAATGAGAGATAGAAAAAAATGAGATGGATTAAGGTGCCAGAAAAAGTAAATGGCTTTTGGCTCTATCCAGGGGAGAGTACAAAGTAGTGATTGAGCTAGGGAGGTAGCAGTGGAGGCAAAGTGAACTGGACAGCTTTTGAGATTTTATTTCCGGTAGAACAACAGAATATGGAGATTGGTTGTAGAGAGTGTAAGAGGTTTCTGGCATGGTCATCTGTGTGAATGACGGCTCTGTTGACTGAAATAACCATCACTGGGAAAGGGGAAAGATGGCAGGTTTGTGGAGGACATGCTGGGTGTCAAGTGCCTGTGAGACCACCAGTGGGAAATTGGAGAGAAATGGGATTCAAAGGGCTGAAGCTCAGAAGGGAGGCTTATGCTCTAAAACTACGTTAGAGAACTGTTGACATACAGTTGAAAAGGAGCCATTGCTTTGAAATAGATCACCTGGGAAGAGCATAGAGTGAAACCAGAAAAGACCTAGCGGGGTCTTCTGAGGAACTCCAGTAAATATTGGAAGAGAGGTGTGAACTCTTCTGGCTTTTCTTTCTATTGTCCTATGCTGATTGACTTGATAATGAGGCTAATGTGAGCGCTGAAGCCACTTTAGTGTAATTAATATTGCTAATGGCTAATAAAAAGGTGTCTGATAAAATGGAAAATGATGTTTTCCGTATGATGCTATTGTTAAATCTTTTACACAATAGAAGTGGTTTCATATGTGCTTCTGAATGCACATGTAAAGCATTTTATGTAGACAAATGCATTGACACACTTGTATATATAAGAATGATGTGGAACTTGCGCTATGTAGCTATATTGAAATAATGGTAAAAAGAAAAAGAAAGTGAAGTGGTATTGTTATGAGAAAATATCAGATAGACTCAAAGAATGGATATTTTCCCAGTCATGATATGATAATGTTGGGGATTACAGGAGAAGAGAGCTGAGCTATTGAATTAATTATGCTTGTTGGAACAGTTGGTACACCCCCAGGATCTGTGTTTGAATTCTGACTCTACCACTCACGTTGTAACCTTAGGCACATTATTTACACTCTCCAAGCCTTGTTTGTAAGTCTGTACATGGAGATTATTGTTTTACAGCTCCTTGAGCAGCTCTAATTATAGAACATATATGATGTTTTCCAACTTCCTCCCCACCAAGCATTTGAAAAGTAAAAATAAATCTAAACCATATAACATAAAACTTAAATATCTAATGAAATTAAAACAGCATTTACTAGATTTCCTCCCTGCAAAATTCTTTAGGAGCTCATCTAAGCTGACCTTTTTATGTATACCCTATGCATGCTCTTCTCTATCTGCCCTAGTGATGTGCTGAAGGTCTCTGTCCATGTCCCTGAACTATTCAAAGTTTTTGATTAATGACTTGGATGAAAACACAGGAAACCAACATATCAGATATCCAGATGACGCAGAGCTGAGAGGATAGCTTAAAGAGCTAGCTGCCCATCCTAAGATTCCTGGTAGAATCAGTAAAAAAAAAAGAAGCTATACTGTGATGGATTGAAAAGTAGAGTCAAGGAAACATTATCTGGTAGAAATTTTTGTGAAAGGCTTGACATTTTAGTTTAGCATATCTCAGTAGGAATCAAATGTGTGACCAGATTGCTTAAAAATAGCAATTACAGCAACTACAGCAACAACCCACACATAGGCTACGGTAATAAGTGTAAGAGGTAGCCCTGCTTTCATTGTAATCTACACTGTTCAGAGTACCTTGGGCACTTGTAACCACTTTAATGAATGGATCATATTTCAGCAGGAAAAAATTAATGAGCCAATGAGAAGTCAGAAAAATCCCTGTAGGAAACTTTGAGACAGTTGGAAATAGCCAACCTGGAAAGGATTTAGGGAGATGTGATGGTTGTTTACAAATACTGGAGAGGCTGCCACAGGGAAGAAAGGGTGAGCTGTATAATTTCATGTAGCCAAACTAGAACAGATATGTCAAAAATGACGGAATCAAATTTTGACTCAGCTTAAGAACTTTTACAGCCAATAAAACTGTCAAAGTTAAAGAGGCTGTATTCTAAAAGTAGAGATCATCCAATCACTGAAATATATTCAGACAGAAATGACCAACTTTCAAACATGTTTGAGATGGAATTCCTGCTTCGGAAGAGGCTTAGACAAGATGACATATAAAATTTCACCCAACTTAATGGATATTGGTTTATTCTATATCTCTTCTTCCAGTCTTTAGTGAAAAATAATTGTGGCTGATGTACATTTAAACTAATTAGATTTTTGAATGGCTAATGGTTTAGGAAACCTGTTTAAAGTATCAGTGAAATCTAATATATTTCACATGGCACACCACACATTTTTCATGGTTTGTGGTGTGACCACAAAGAAAAGTTCAGTAACTTCTGAATTCTAGGTACATTACTTTCAATGAGTTGCTTTGTGGTCTGAAGTTGTTGCCTTATCAACCTATGTTTTCCCATTTATAAAATAGGAATAATAAAATGCATTAAACCTATCTGCTTGTGCTGGTTTGAAAGGATGTGTGGACCCTAGAAAAGCCATGTTTTAATCAAAATCCCATTTCATAAAGGCAGAATAATCCCTATTCAATACTGTACGTTTGAATCTGTAATTAGATCATCTCCCTGGAGATGCAACCCAATCAAGAGTGGTTGTTAAAATGGATTAAGGGAGATGTGTCTCCACCCATTTGGGTGGGTCTTGATTAGTTTGCTGAAATCCTATAAAAGAGGAAACATTTTAGAGATTTGGAGAGAGCAGAGAATGCTGTAGCCCCATGAAGCAGAGTTCACCAGCCAGCGACCTTTGGAGATAAAGAAGGAAAACACCCCCTGGGGGAGCTTCATGAAACAGGAAGTCAGGAGAGAAAGTTAGCAGATGACACCGTGTTCACCATGTGTCCTTCCAGCCAAGAGAGAAACTGACCGTGTTCGCCATGTGCCTTCTCACTTGAGAGAGAAACCCTGAACTTCATCAACCTTCTTGAATCAAGGTATCTTTCCCTGGATGCCTGTGATTGGACATTTCTATAGACTTGTTTAATTGGGACATTTTCTTGGCCTTAGAACTATACGCTAGCAACTTATTAAATTTTCCTTTTTAAAAGCCATTCATTTCTGGTATATTGCATTCCGGCAGCTAGCAAACTAGAAAAGTGCTGAAATCTTTTTTTTATTAGAATCCATTTTTAGAGCACAGTGTAGAAGAAAAGACTACTGTTAGACAATGCTGTTAGTCAAATTGAGTAGAAAAACGTGAAGGAATATTAATGCCTTAATAATACCACTTCATATTTCATAGGAGTGTAGGAAAGACTGGCAATATGTGTAGTTAACAATTGTAATAAGTTAAACATTAACTTTTAATCATTGTGTTAAGTGTGTCAGAATTATTAGTTTATTTTGATCTGTACCATATCTTCAGTCCCTAGAATAAAAACATTTAAATAACTTTATGTAAATGCAGATGAAATTTACATAACTTTATGTAAATGCATTTTTTTTTTTCTTTTTACATGGGCAGGCACTGGGAATTGAACCCGGGTCTCCGGCATGGCAGGCAAGAAGTCTGCCAGTGAGCCATCATTACCCACCCTACTTTTTTATCATATACTTTTAAGCCCTGATAGCAAAGTTAGATCGTATTTTAGAATTGCTAAAGAAAAATGTATTGGAAAGGAATTACATAACCCCCTGAGCCTTGATTTTCTTATCTGAAAAATGAGGTTTATAATAACAGTTCCTCTTTGAGGATTGTGGGAGGATAAAAATGAGTTAATTCATGGGAAGAGTTTGGAATGGTTCCTGACACAGATTGAGCACTCTGTACATATTTGCTCATATCATTGGTTAAGAAAATATTTGTGGCTAAAAGTTCATATATTTTGAAACATTTGGAGTGCCTTGCTTTTCCATGTAATTTACATCTTTTTACAACAGAAAATCAGTTTTTTATAGTTGAAAGAGAAGATTGGCTTTTGATTGAGGCCGTCCCTAGCAGCAGAGTCTTAGCAAGGCAGATGACCTCTAACCTCTTTCCTAAAGTACATACATTGCCTATGAGCCTCTATAACTGAGGACCTTGACTCTGGTTTTTTCAGGTTTCCTCTTTCTTCGAGAGGAAAACCATGCAGCACTTGATGGGAATATAGGAACAAATTATTAGTTTATTTTGTAGTAGTTTTTTTTTTTTAACCAAACAACTCACAAATTCTTCTTTGGCCGTGGATATTAAATTATGTTTCTGCATGCTCTTCATGTAAGATCATTCCATATAATTATTGCACTCATTTTCCATTTCTTTAAAACAGCAGGGTCATGTCTACTTTAAGAAGGATTGACCGTGAGAATTTAAAATCTTGTGACATCCTTACTCTCTTACGCTGGTTTCTTCTGTGTGTGTGTTTTTTTTTTAATGGTAGTTGTTATTCTAGTTTCATTTCCTTTTTCCATTTTCGTTTGCTTTCATTTTAGAAATAGAATAATATAATCAAACACTGCAGAGAATAAGAAATGGAAACTACATCCCTTTCTTCCTGTTTCACACACTCTCCACCCTCTGTGCTACCCTCAGCCCAACTCCCAGAGGTAAACACTGTTAATGGCTTCCTGTATCTACCTCCAGATATATTCCATGAATATACAAATATTTATAAATATATAAACAAGGCCGTATATGTATTCTTGTGTGTGAATCCAGTTATACATATTGTGTATAAATATTTTGGGTATGTGTATTTATATATTGTGTTTTTCTAATAGTTGCCTAATATATTAAATATGATTATTCCATAATTTATTTGAATGGTCTCTTATTGATGAAATTCTGATTAAATCCATTTGCTTTTGTGTTATATATTTTTTCCTTCAATGTCCTTGTACTCGGTTTACTCATAGAGTGTCTATAGAATAAATTCTTAGAAATTACGCCCTTACTATTAATGTTTATGTGAAGCATGATACCAGTTGAACTGCCAGACTGGATTAATCCATGAAGGAAAATAAATCACAATTGTTTGGGGCTCTAGTATAGAATATAGGTAAATGGAAGCGTAATTTGCTTGTGTATTCGTTTGGCCCCGCTTTATGATCATTTCCTGCCACCAAGTGAAAACAGTTATGTAGCAATCTGTTTCAGTTATGAAAAATACCCAGACCTTGGCTTGCCCTTGCAATCTGCTCATTTCACCCCAGGGATAAACTTAATTCAAAATATAATGTTTTATTTTGAAGCTAAAGCTTACTTGGAGAACTTTTACTAAGTTGGCAGAAAAAGGATAGAAATCATCTTCAAATTTGTACTTGAGCATTCACATCTTGTACCTTAATTTCTCCATATGATAAGGCTAAGAAGGAAATGCACATGTTATTCCTTGGTAGAAAGGCTACTTAGTGCTCAGGCATAGAAACAGGAAGGGAAATCCTAAAATTAGCACTGTTGTTCTTTCGTCATTGATTGATTTTCAGGACATCAAAGGTATTAAGGACAACAGATTGGTGATTACCAAGATAAAAATGACATACCCAGGAAATACTGAATTCTCAAATTCCCGAAAAAGCTTTGCAATTTATTTCATGTAATAAATGTCAAGAAAGAGAGAAGATAATTGGACCAAGGACATGTGGTAACATTTCTTAGACTCTTCATCTGAAATGAGTGACTAAGAATGTATGGTAATGGGGAAAATTAATAGCAGCTGTGATCTCTGACTAAAGTTAATGCTGCAAATCAGGCCAAGGTTTCTGGTGAAACAATTTCCAAATATTAAACAGCAACCTGGACGCATACAGTGAAAATATATGGAGCGCAAATAGCCTGTTTTAAACTTTTATTTAAAAAAAGAAAGGAAATTTCTCCTTTATATTCTACGAATATAGTAATATGCATTATATGAAAATATTTGAGTAAACTAAGGAATTTGTGTTTGGGAAGCATATGGAGGCACAATTATGATCTGTGAAAATCAAAACAAGTAAACAACTCTGTAAGCCAACTAGACAGGTGAACTCACTGCCCTCCGCCCTACATGATATATGTCTCGCAGGGGTATAAATCTCCCTGGCAACGAGGGGCAGGCTGCCCAGGATGAACCAGGACCTGGCATCAAGGGATTGAGAAAGCCTTCTTGTCCAAAAGAGGGAAGAGAGAAATGAGACGAAGCAAAGTTTCAGTGGCTGAGAGATTTCAAGTCGAGGGGTTATCCTGGAGATTATTCTTATGCATTGTATAGTTATCCCTTTTTAGTTTATGGTGTATTGGAGTGACTGGAGGGAAGTACTTGAAACTGTAGGGCAGTATTCCAGTAGCCTTGATTCTTGAAGACGATTGTATAACAATATTGCTTTTACAATATGATGTGTGATTATGAAAATATTGTGTTTGAAGCTCCTTTTATCCAGGGTACGGACAGATGAGTAAAAATATATGGATAAAAAACAAATAAATAATAGGGGGTAAAATAAATTGGGTAGATTGAAATATCAGTGGTCAATGAAAGGAAGGAGTAAAGGGTATGGGATGTATGAGTTTTTCTTTTTTCTTTTTATTTCTTTTTCTGGTGTGATGCAAATATTTTAAAAATGGTCATGGTGACAAATACACAGCTATGTGATTATGTTGTGAGCCATTGATTGTACACCATGTATGAACTGTATATGTGTGAAAAATTCTTGAAGGACAGTCAATAAAAATAGTTTAAAAAATAATTAAACAAGATATGTCATCAGTTTTCCTATGTGGGCATTTGGAAAATAGTGGTCACTGAAAATGATCTATAAACATAGCCATAGGACATCCAGGGAAGATGGCAGAGTAGGGAACTTCAGGACTCAGTCCTCCCTCCAAAACAACTATTAAACAGGCAAGAATTAACTGACACAAATATTTTGAAACTCCAGGGGCCAGAAGAACACTGTATAGCATACAGGGAAGAGCAGGAAGAAGAGGCTGATAAATTACAGTAAAGAACTATGAATTGCTCAATCCGCATGGCAGCTACTGATGCCCATCCCCTACTCTCATGGCAGGCTGCCACAGAGTCCAGTCCCAGCTTAGCAGCTGCTAACAGAAAGAGGCACAGAAATCCTCTTTTCTAAGAATAGGGGTGTGCATGGCCAGTCACCGATCATGGCTTGTGATCAGCGAGTTTGGATAGCTGGGTTGCCAGTTTGGAGTGCAGCCATAGTTTCAACCCCACCCAGGACAAAGGCAGCAGCAGCCATTGTTTCAACCCTCCCCAGACAGGAGCAGAGATGGTGAAGATTTAAACACCTAGGGTTTCCTCAGGGCTGTAGGGGAAAGTTAGCTGAAGGGCTGCATTTACTGGGTAGGCCAAGAAGGCTCAGCTTTGGGGAGCCATTGGGGGAACTTTTGGCATCATTTTCTGACTCCCTCCACAGGACACTTTCAAGCTGGCCTGTGTTCTCTTTGTTAGTCCCTGGCTGTCTTTTGACTTGGAAAGACCATTTTGTGAAAGTCTTCTCTAAGGTGACCATCCTCCAAGAATTTGCCCTCCAGGCAAAGGCAGCATAAGACAACGAAAGGAGTGTAAAAATCTGTACCAGTAGACAGTATGGGACAAAGGCCTGTCAGCTTCAGATACCCGGGAGAGGGAGGTTTGTTCCCTGGGAAACAGGAGGACAACCAAACTCCTATAAACAGGGGAACTCCAAAACAACTAATAAGCAAAAGCCTAGGATAAGACAGAGGTCCAATAAGACATGGAAAACACTGATCAGTGCATTTGGCTTGGGAAGAACTTTCTGATAGGAGAGCAGAAGCTCAAGAAAATCACTGTCTTATCACCAGCTGGGTACAAAACAGGAAGCAGATATCCCAGGGAGTAAATCCCAGAATTAACATTTTGAAATATTAAAATATACAGTGTGCAACAAAAGTACATGATACAAAGAAATAGGAAATAATGGCCCATCAAATGGTAGAGGAAAAAATACAGAAAACACCAACAAAGTAGACAAGAATATGGGCATATTAAGCAAAGCATTAAAAAAAAAGATCTTAAAAATGCTGATGGAGATGAAAGAAGGTACATAGAAAGAACTGAAGGATATCAGGAAAAGAATGAGTGAACAGTATGAGAGTGTAAATAAAGAATTAGAAAATTTTAAAAGGAACAAAACTGAAGCCTACAATAACTGAAATGAAAAATACCCAGGAGATTTTTAGGAGCAGAATAGAGCTGGCAGAAGAAAGAATCAGTGAACTTGAAGATAAGATACTTGAAATGAGTTAGGCTGAGGAAGAAAGAAAAAAGAAATATTAAAAGTGAAAATATTCTAAGACAGCTATGGGACACCATCAAGCACACCAATATATGCATTTTGGGAGTCTCAGAAGGAGAGAAAAGGGCAGAAGGAATAGTCAAAGAAATAATGACAGAAAACTTCCCAAACTTAGCAAAAGATGTGAATATGCACATCCAAGAAGCTCAGACAGGATAAACATAAAATTGTACCCTATCGTATATTAATTACACTATCAAATGCAAAAGACGAGAGACTAGCCTCCTATGATCTGGAGCAGCGAGAAGGAAAATATAAGGGGATCGTATGGTAGCCCATGACAAACTCTGGGATCTGTCCTGTAGCTACTTGTTGAAGAGTGCTTTGAAAATTATTGCTTTGTTATTTCCTTGCTTTGTATGTATGTTATACTGTACAATACAAAAAGTTAAAAAGGAAAAAAAAGACAATAAGAGAATTCTGAAAGCTGCAAGAGCCCAATGTAATCACAAGAGTCATTATAAGAGAGGGGGGGGAGAAAGGCTTGAAGAACGACTTAAGGGCCACAAGCCAAACTAATGCAGGTGGCCTCTGGAAGCTGGAAAAGGCAAGGAAACAGATTAACACCTAAAACCTCCAGAAGGAACATTTCTGCCAATACCACCTCAGTGAAGCTGCTTTTGCACTTCTGATGTGTAGAATTGTTAGATATGAAATTGTCTTGTTTTAAGCTTGTAAAAAAACATGGTAGAAAGATTAAGATATTCTCAGATAAACATAATCTGAGAGAGTTCATCACTGCTAGACCTGCCCTATGAGCAATACAACAGAAGATCTCCAAATTGGAATTAAAGTACACTAGATGGTAGTAGTAAAGGCGATTATTTGGTTAATTTTATGTCATTATTGTTTTGTATGATGTGCTGGTTTGAAAGGATTTATGTACCCTAGAAAAGCCATGTTTTAATCCTAATCAATCTTGTGGGAGAAATGGTTTTTTTCTAATCCCTATTCAGTACTATAGGTTGGAAACTTGATTGTGTTATCTCCATGGAGAAATTACTCTATCAATTGTGGGTATTAAACATGATTAGTTGGAGATGTGTTTCCACCCATTTTACATAGGTCTTGATTAGTTTTCTGGAATCCTATAAAAGAAGAAATATTTTAGAGAAAGCTTCAGAACAACATAGCCACAAGAAGCAGATAGTTCCTTTTGAGAACAAGGAGAGAGCCACAGAACCATGACAGAATGATGAGAGAACCACAGAGTCCAACAGCCAGAGACCTTTAGAGATGAAGAAGGAAAATGTCCCTGGGGAGCTTAGGAAGCAAGAGCCCTGGAGAGAAAGCTAGCAGGCGTAGCCATGTTTGCCGTGTGCCCTTCCAGCTGAGAGAGAAATGCTGAACGTCATTGGCCTTCTTGAACCAAGGTATCTTTCCATGGATACCTTAGATTGGACATTTCTATAGCCTTGTTTTGATTTGGACAATTTCACAGCCTTAGAACTATCAACTAGCAACTTATTCAATTCCCCCTTTAAAAAGCCTTTCTATTCCTGATATATTGCATCAACCAGCTAGTAAACTAGAGCATTTGGTATTGTATGTGATTCTACTCCTTACTTCCTATAGGTGCTAAAATTCAGATGCATAAAAAATAATGATAAATCTAGGTTTAGGGACATATAATGTACAATGTTTCTCAAAGAACTTTATCAAAAAAGTAAAAAGACAACCTACTCGATGGGAGAAAATATTCAGAAACCACATATCTGATAAAGGATTAATATCCAGTATGTATAAAGAAGTCATTAAATGTAACAACAAAAAGACAAACAACCCAATTAAAAAACATATCTCTCCAAGGAAGATGTACAAATGGCCAGAAAGCATGAAAAGATGTGCAACATCAAGAACCTCAAATCAGAACCACAATGTGATACCATTTCATGCCCATTAGAGTGTTTTTTATAAAAAAAGAAACAGAAAATAACAAGTGTTGGGGAGGATGCAAAGAAATAGTAACACTCATTTATTGCTGGTGGCAATGTAAAATGGTGTAGCCATTATGGAAGACAATTTGACAGTTCCTCAGAAAGCTAAGCATAGAATTACCATATGACCCGGCAACCCCCCTAATAAGTATATTCCTCAAAAAATTGAAAGTTGGTACTCAAACAGATAGTTGCCCACCAGTGTTCACAGCAGCATTATTCTCAATTTCCAAAAGAAGGAAGAAACCCAAGCGTCCATCAGCTGATGAATGGATAAATAAAATGTGGAATATAAACACAGTGGAATGTTATTCAGCCATAAAAAGGAATGAAGTCCAGATATGTACAAAAAGTTGGATGAACCTTGAAGACATCATGTTGGGTGAAATAAACTAGACCAAAGGGACAAATATTATATTATCTTTCTGATTTGAAACTATTAGAATATGCAAACTCAGAGTCAGAATCTTTAATATAGGTTACTGGGGGACCCTGGCGGGGTGGGAGGGGATAGGGAATGGGACTGTAAAGCCATTAAAATGTACATGGTTTCTATTTGGAAAGCTGGAAATGTTTTGGTAATGGATGGTGGCAATGGTAGCACAATATTGGGAATGCAATTAACAATACTAAAATATGTATCTGAATATGATTAAAAGGTGAAATGTTAGATTATATAATATATGGTAACAAAATAAAAATTTAAAAAACATTCATGGCGGTACACTACATAGTGAACCCTAATTTAAACCATGGACTTTAGTTATTCATATAATTATCATAATGTGCTATCATTAATTGTAACAAATGCTCCACACCAGTACAAAGTGTCATTTATTGAGAAATGACAATAAATGAAGATGCTCCCAATTTGCTTTGAGTATTTAACATTTTTATTGATTTTAACTTTCAATTTATAATTTGGTCTAGTTTCTGAGTTAATTCATTTAAACAATTCATTTAAACAATAAATATGCTTTATTGTTTCAGAAAGAATTTTAGAAGACTTAATAATTTGATTTGATTATCATATAGTCATATGGGTGGCATATAGGAATCCTGTATTTTATGCGTGATTATTCTGTTAATCCACGACTTCTTTAACAAAGGAATAAGAAAGATAGATAGATAGATAGATAGATAGATAGACAGACAGACAGACAGACAGATTGACATGTCTATGTAGGAATGTAATTAAATATGCTTATAGATCTTTTTTGTTTATATCTACCTATATTTGACCTGAATTATCTATGACTTTCTTAGTTGGTTTGTTTGCTTCTTAATCAGAATCACCTTGAATGCCAACATCTTGAAATAATAATTCTAGGAAAGATACTTTTCCTATTCTCAGTTTCCTAATGTGTAAAAAGAATTCATAGTAAAATTAGAAGAGCTGTTGTTTGATTGCATGAGACATAGCCTTAGTAATGTGGAACTTTCATTTATCACCCAGTGATTATTGGTTTTATTCTTCTGCTAAACGATTTCGTTTAGCATATTTAAGGTCAGCTCCTGTCTCTCCTCTTTAGAAGTCCTGTCAAATCAAATCACATTATTAAGTCTTCTAAAATTCTTTCTGAAACAATAAAGTATATAAATGAATAAACTCAGAAACTAGACCAAATTATAAATTGAAAGTTAAAAGCAATAAAAATGTTAAATACTCAAAGCAAATTGGGAGCATCTTCATTTATTGTCATTTCTCAATAAGGATATGTGAAACATTTTACTAGGTGCTATGAGGTCTATAGAAGTTCATCTGCCACAGCTACAATTAAATTTCAATCATTAATGTTCTGATAAACCTTTATAAGTTTTCATATAGTTAAGCAGAAAACAGGAGAGATTTAGAGAAAGGGTTATCTCTAGACTTTACAGAGAAATACATCTCTACTAGCATATAAAGTGAGTGAGAGAAAATGACAAAAAAAGATGCCATGTAGATAATATTCCAATATTCATGTGAATTTCTATGGAAATCAACATTAAATGTAATCATTCCTCACAAAAGGCACTTTGTTCTACTCCAGGATCTGTAACTAAATAGATGATAAAGCTATGTTTTTCTCTTCACTGTCTCAGAGTCCTCATTTCTAAAGAAGAGGACATGGTCAGATGACTTGTATGATTTGTACCAATTCAAAAATTTGTAGCCTATACTAGTAGGTCATTAATGTTTTTATTTAAGGATGTTAGTATCTAGGATAACTGAATCTCAAGATGTTAGTCCAAGAAATTAATAACTTATAGTTTAACTTCTCCTTATACCAGAGAAGGAACCCAAACATACAGTTCATCAGTGCACAGCCATGTCAAAAACTCCAGTCAAATTGGTAATCATCATGTCTTTTCAAATTGTATAATTAAAAAAAAATCATTATTTATACTATTCACTCTTCACTTTATTATAAACATTTATTCATTAGTCACCTGGCAATTTATTTTGAGTGTGTGTGTGTATGTGTGGCTTTGCAAACCTTCCTTTCCTATATCTCTGTAGATTTTGTTGATGCCAGGAAATTTTAAATAATATCAGTAAGCGGTTTTCTTTACATTTTTGAAATGGGATTTTAATTACATTCAGTTATAGACACCCAGGCAATCTTGAAATGCTGGTAATTATGATAAATGTGCAAATTCAAATATATCATCCTTCACTAATTCTTAAACATTCTTCAATACAAAATAGCAGGTGGTTGTTCAAATATGCCAATGGTTAGAGTTGATTTTTAAAATTTGACTAAGTAGTAACTTTACTGCAAACCATTATATTCACTTGTCCCTTTCACTGGTTAATTTGAGGGTTTCTAATGCTGGAAGTATTTTTGAATCCTTTTAGAACAGCGAATCAGTTTAAAGAACCTCATTCTAGGAAACCTTTATATCTAAATTGTAGAAACAGTCAACGTGGATTAATATAGTTGTTTAAATTTTGATATAATGACAATTTGCCTAAAAATGTAATGTGACTACTTAGCAATGATGGCTGATCTTGTAATAGTTTATAAAATGGCCCTAACATTATTAAATTGAGAAATATAAATAGGGATCTTGGTATTAAATTTTCCAGTTCGTACCTAGTCTTTAGCAAAAAAAATGTAAGACAGACTGAGTGAATGATAAACCATGCTCAGTCAGAAGAAGCATGCTTGGTTATTGCATGTACTGAGTCCTCATACTTGTATTCGTTCCAACATTGGGTAAACACATAAATGGACAGATCATATATGCTGCGTATGTGTCAACATAAAATTGTTGTGCAAACATAGTGGTCTTTTATTACTGTTGTTTGTAGGTTGCAAAGAAAGAACATTGATTTCAGGGAAAAGAATATAGTCAAATGCTGTACCATTTTCTGTTTGCTTGGAGAATGGCAGTAACTGGAAGTTTTAAACCCACTGCTTCAGTGTAGCAGTATACATCTCAGTTAGGTTTTTGGGTGCAAGGAAGAGAAATTTTTTTGAGCTAGTTTAAGCAAACATACAGATAATATAAGGAATCTATTGTAAGTATATGGCCCACTATTGAATCCAAGAACAGCTGTATGCAGTTGGATCTCACAAGAGACTGTGAGCAAGAATGGAAAGCCGTGTCTGTCCATTCTTATTCTCTACAAACACTTTCTCTCTTCAGTGTGCCTGAGGCTGTCCTACCACTAGCATTCATATGTCCTCTCTTTGCCATTAATAAGCTCAGATTGATTACCACTGAATTTCAAGGAATTCAGAGATAAATGATTGTCCCACCCTGAAGCAGTTTTCTCCCCCTGATCAAATTAGCTGTGGCCACAAGGAGCAAGATCATGAGAACCCTTGGTGCTACTGAGCCCACCCTGCATGCCATGTGGGGACAGTGTTAAGAGAAGGGATCTCATGAGCCAGGTGTATATCCCAAAATGTGCTGACCATACTATATTAAAATACTTAAGTATACATTTTAAGGTAATAACGTCCTTAGAGTGTTCCTCAGTGACTGGATTCTTTTAAGAAGAAAAGCATTTTTTAAAAAAATATGGACAAATGCCTATGACTTTTGGAGTTTGTTTTGCTTAACTGAGTATTTAAGAATTCAGCAACACTGTGCCTTGAGCTGTTTGGAGCAGAATCATTAGCCTATAAATCTAACAAACCAATTTCACATGTCTCGCTCTTATCTGTGCCTATGGTAAAGGTCAGACAGTTGATGAAAGGTTCAGTGATTCTGACCAATTGGAACTAATGTCCATCTGTGTAAAAACAGACATTTTGGAAATGTCCTGATCTTTATCATGATGAATCAATTTAGAAGTCATTTATCAATCTGTACTCTCTGTTCTGATTCTTCTACGTACTGCACTGCTGAGTTACCATGTGATACATATGTACACAAACATGTATCTAAAATAAATAGTCATTTTATTTTGGAAGTGTGTTAATCAATGGTTCTTACTTTGTGTGAATTTTCATCCTCTAACAGTGTAACTGAGAAGTTAGGACTCAAGGGATGATTATGATTACTGAATCATTATATAGATATCCCTTTTTAACTTTCTGGTATATTAGAATAGACAGAGGGAAATGCCTGAAATCTCTGAACTGTAATCCAGCTGCCTTGAGCTCTGATATTGATTGTATAGCCTTTATCTTGTGCCCTTGTGAGTGTAAAAACCTTGGAATTGAAATTCACTTGTACCCCTTCTATTCATTTTTTCAACTTTAGAGTTTTACGAACACTAAAGACAGCGCCTAATGTTTTTAATGGTGGGCCTTGGGTCAGCCCAGAACTATCCCCATCCCTACCCCCAATTCCAAAGTTATCTTGATAACCAAAGCTGGATCTAACCAAAATGGGCCCTCCTGACATGTGCAGTAGCTTAGACTTTATATAAGTGACCTAGATCTCATTATAATACTAAAAATCACGCCCATCATCATATGAATGCCATCATTTTCTTCCATAGGTTCTGTGACTAAGCATATATCCCATCGGAGACAGATTATTAGGCCGATAGGCATCTGATCTCCCATTCATGCCGAGCAATAAACCCTTTCTCTCTGAAAGCCTAGTGTCTCAGCAATTAGTCATTTGAACGCATGAGCCAGAGAACCCACCGCTTTTGTCCAGCATGGACAGGAGTACTGATCACTTCAGCACCAGACACTTGATGCAATCCCAGCTGTTTAGATCTGTGAACTGTAGTAATTATAGAAGGGGGGAGGGAGGCTTTTTGAACCAAAAAATGTTTTAAAAGGAGATGGAATAAACTGATATAAACAACAACTCAGAACATGCTTCATAATTATAAATATAAGCAGATGTACTTGAAGATAAGGACTACCAACAGGAAATAAAATTCAGGCATAAAAATCTCCAAATAGTCAAACATTTTTATCCTTCCCCAGGGATAGCCCAATACTAATCCCTCAAGGCTTATTTCATCTAGATAGAATCTAGGTCAGGAACTTCAGTGAACAAGGCCTAAGAGCCTTTCCGCAAACATTAGGCACGCTTACTTTTCACATTGAAAGGTTTGCCATTTTATCAACACTAGCTGTTATCTTTTGGCTTTCACACTGTCCCACATGCTATTAAGGGATTTAAGGGAGATGGCAACATTTTCCAGTGGTGACTTTGAGCTCGGTACTTTACCTGTGATGTCTCATTTTCTCTATACAACATCCTCGTTTCCACATGAGGAAACTGCAACTCTGGTAAGGTTGTTATTTGCCCAAGGTGATCTTGTTAATACATATTAAAAGCATAAATTATAATTCAAGTGTAATTCATTTGGACTTACACTCTTTCCACCATGCCAACTTGAGAAGAGGGATTGTCCTAGTGAATAGGTGTTATTGCATGGACTATGTGCCACATGGCATTGGTGTTACTCCTGCACTGAATGCTAAACAGAAGTTTTCCTCATTAGAAAGTTCTGAATGTGGCTGAGAAACAAGATAGATATGTGATTTCAAGTTAACCATAACACTCCTTCAGTTCCTCACTCTCTGTACACTTTTTAAATTTTTTAAAAGATAACATAGATATATGATACAGATATAATAAATAAATTAATTAATTAATTTTTCTTTAATTATTTGTTTCCTACTAGTTTAGAATCAAGAGAGTAGATACCGCCCTCATCTGTTGCACTACTATATCTCTGGCACCTAGACTGGCCACTGAAATTTTAGTAGGTACTCACTCAATGTGTGTCAGGCGAATGAACAAAAAGGAGATAGTGTGAACTTGAAAGAAGACTGGATCACAAAACCTACTCCATCATAGTACTTTTCTCAGTTTGATCATTTTCTGTTTACTTGGCTAGATCTCTTTAGGGAATTAGATTGGAGCTGTTGTCGCACTTAATGTCCCCATTTGCTAGAACACTGTTCGGCGTATGATAGGTTCTCAACAAGTAAAGATTGTCCAAAAAGTCTGGAGACTAGGCTGTTTACTTCATTATCATCTTGAAGTTGTCCACATGGGAAATAGGTTTGAATATTAGTATAATTTTCCTCAAAAATACATTTACCAAAACAATCACAGATTGTGACCAAGATTAAGTAAAAGAAAATTAAGTAGAATAAACTAAGTATTACCTTATGCTTTCAAACTTTGGGGGCATCCCGACTTTCTTGAATGGATGAATGAATGAATGAATGGATGAATGAATGAATGAACTTAAAAAATCCAATGAATACTATAATTATTAAATTGATCTTAGCCCTTTGTTTCTCAGTAACTTTATGTTTGAGCCAGGTGAGTTTGTGTCCTATAGCATTAACCAGAGGCTGTGATTTTATGTCCTGTTTCCTTCCTTAGTCGGTGAATTTCTGGTATGTGCTGGTGATGAACGATGAACACACAGAACGGCGATATCTGCTGTTCTTCCTTCTGAGCTGGGGACTGCCAGCCCTCGTGGTGATTCTCCTCATAGTCGTTTTAAGAGGGTTCTATCATCAGAGCATGCAGCAGATCTATGGGCTCACCCACGGTGACCTGTAAGTACATCCTGGCAAAACACATTGCCTTGTTAGACTTCTCGTATCTTGGCTGCTTTATGAGTAGATGGTGGAAGCGGTTGACCAAGAGGTGTGATTTCAGACGAGTATCACAGGAAGATTTTACTCGCCTGGCACGCTGCCTGAAGCTCTCCTTCCTCTTAACACTGTCTTTAAATAAGAAACAATTGCCTCTCAAGTTCCTATTACACATGCTATTTTCTTAGATGAGTTAGTGTATCAAACAGTTTACAGGAGTGTGTACCCTGGTATAATTTAGTTTATTCAGTTGAGATAAACAATAGTACCTAGCAAAATTTGGGCACTATAAAAATTTTGATAAGGAATAACATAAGTGAAAAAAAAATTGGGGTGTGGGACATTATTTAAGGAATCTGTTGGGAGGGTGGAAGTGGCAGGCACCATCATCCATAGGATCTCTAAATCTCAAAAAAAATAATATCAAGTGAATGGAAAGTATCTGAAAAAGTACATGGGAAAGAGACAAGGTCAATTTATGTATTATTTTGCATCCACACACACAATGCATACATGACTTAATCCTGAATCTGGTATCTTATAATTCGGGGAACAACTTAACCTCTTTTATTCACTCCACAGGCAGAAAACACCTTTTGTAATAATAACACAACCATCTAATGAAGATTAGATTAGAGAAAAAGTAGCATTCTAGGTGAAAAAAAATAGTGCATTCACAATCTTATAAGGACAATATTTCCTAATGGCTTCATGGCTTTATTGTAGGGATAAGCATTAGTTACTAGACCAAAGGATGAAACTTGGGACTGTAAACTGTAGGGAACTTTCCTGAGTGTGAAAATATTCTGGAATTGATTGTGGTGATGCATGCAGAACTCTGCAAATTTACCGGAAGTTATTGGTTGTACACTTTAGGTGGATTGTTCAGTATGTGAATTTATCTCGATAAAATTGCTTTAAAAATTAATTAACAGAGTGGGTCACAGTGGCTCAGCCGGTAGAATTCTCGCCTGCCATGCTGGAGACCCGGCTTCGATTCTTGGTGCCTGCACATGCAAAAAACAAAAAGAAAAAAATGTAAAAATTAGTTAATAGATGTGTAAAATCTTTGAAAGTAAAAGTACTACATAACCATGAGTTAATTTAATATTATTTATCATCTCTGATTAGTTCTTTTTATCCATTATTTACTTAGTAAATGTTTGTTATTGATATTTGCACATGTATCTCACACACTGGCAATCACAGACCCCTATCTATATATAGCACACTCAGCCAAACAAGACTTGCTGTGTCTCACACACACACACAGACACATATACACTTTGATATCATATATGTATAGCAATTTCATCTTTTTATTGGGATTCAAGAAGATTGCATCATAATAATTACTTCAGAGTAGTCTAATAAATTTTTTCATATAAAAATCTATAAGTCCTATAATCTCCTAGAAAAGAATAATCCTGTCTTTTCAGAATTACATTTTGACTTGTTACATTTTACTACCACTGGCATAAATTTAAACCTTGGACCACCAGGATTAATTTCTGCATCATTCTTTGTCAAATACTACGTAACCATGAGGCATGCCCTGGTGGCCAGCAGCCCATTCCTTTCATGAGCTCCCTGGCAAGACTGAACTTATTTGGCAGCAATTTAGCTTTACACAGTGCTCACCCAGCCTTGATAAATGGGACCAGATTAGCATGATGTTAGTTAGGGAAGACTCTTTCCTGGTGTTTCCAAAAGGATATTTAAAAGGAAAAATGAACTATTATATATGAAAGTCCAGATCAACTCACCCTTAAAATAGTTGTTTGCTTCAGATTTTGCAAAAAGTCCTCTATGACTAGCTAGATTGTAATAAGCACAATATCAAATACAGTATATATATTTCTTTACCTTATTTTAACGTTATTAAATTATTGTATCAAAAATATAAGTATTATAGGATGCTTTCCTCCAGCATTCATGTAGAATAATCATAAATCATCCCCCAATGTGAATTTATTCCAGTTTTAAATTTTTTCTACACTATTTCTCAGTATCACTTCAATTCCAACATATGGATATAAATTGGTACCTTATACATATTATATACTGTACTTATACCATTATTTTAAAACATGACATTTCTCTAGAGGTAATGACAAGTTTCATGTTTGTTGAAATAGCAGCACCTCTGTTATGCAGTGTTTACTTCATAGTTATAATAAATTGCCTTTTAGTGAATTTGTTTATCTAAATAGATCTCTAGAGAGATAGCATACTCTGGTTGTTATTATGTGAGTTTTTTTGGAAAATTTTGAAATAAGTGCATGTTGATTTCATAAAAGAGTTAGGAAGTAATCGCTCTTTTCCTATTAACTGAAGAAGTTTGCAAATTCAGAGGTATTTAATCCTTAATATCTTGGAAGACTTCAAAAGGGCGTTTTGGCCTATGGTTTAGGCTTTCTTTGTGGGATAGCTTTAAATTACAATCCCATTTTCTTAAAATGTAAACTTCATATTTTCTATTTCTATTTCTTTCTGTGTCAGTTTTACAATTTTTTTTCTTTGAATTTCTCTAACTTCAAATTTTTTAATGTTTCTAAGATCTGTAATGATGTATCCATTTTTAAACTTGATGTTGGTAATTCATGTCTTCTCTATAGTCTCTCTCTCTCTGTTTCTCTCACTGAGGGTTTATCAATATTATTGTTCTTTCCCCAAAACAACTTTTGATTTTATAGATACTCGCTATTTACACTTTTTTTAAAAAATCAATTTCTACATCCATCTTTCTGAAAATTTACCTTTACTGTCTGGATTTTATTTTTTTTCTTTTCCTAATTTCCTGCAATGGATACTTAAATAATTGATTTTCAGTCTTCTTTCTAATATATGATTCACAATAATTCAGTTAAAAAATGTTTTCTAATTTCCATTGTGATTCTGTCCTTGATCTATGGGTCATTTATAGGTGTACTGCTTAATTTACAAACTTTTTGACTTTTTAATTTATCTGTTGGTATTAATTTTGAACTAATTTCACTTTGGTTAAGGCATGTAGTCTATATGATTTCAGTTCTTTGAAATTTGCTGACACTAGCTTTCTGGCACAGAACAGAGTTAATATTGATACATGTTCCATGCATATTTAAAATAAAATTATTATATACTTGTTGAATTCAGTAGCTAATTTTGCTAGCGATGTTAGGAAAACTGTTGGTAATATAGAGGACAATTCTGTGTACTTTAATTGGAAGTAGACAGAAATAAAAGCTTTGTAAGAGAAATATGATATTATATGAGAATCTGTTTACCTTTTTTTATTGTGGTGACATATACACAATTTAAAATTTTCCCATTTTAGCCTCTATAATTCAATGGTGTTAATTATATTCACAATGTTGTGCTACAATGTTGTGCATTGAATCTGTAGATAGTTTGGATAGAATTGACATTTTTTTTAAACATTTGTTCCCCTATTATTTATTTTTAATCCATATGTTTTACTCATCTGTTCATACTGTAGATAAAAGGAGCATCAGACACAAGGTTTTCACAATCACACAGTCACATTGGGAAAGCTTTATCATTATACAATCGTCTTTAAGAAACATGGCTACTGCAACACAGCTCTACATTTTCAGCACTTCCCTCCAGCCTCTCCAATATACCTTAACTAACAAGGTGCTATCTATATAATGCGTAAGAATAACCTCCAGGATAACTTCTCGACTCTGGAATCTCTTAGCCATTGACACTTTATTTTGTCTCAGTTTACTCTTTCCCCTTTTGGTCGAGAAGGTTTTCTCAATCCCTTGATGCTGAGTTCCAGCTCATTCTAGGATTTCTGTCCCACATTGCCAGGAAGGTCCACGCCCCTGGGAGTCATGTCCCACGTAGAGAGGGGGAGGGCAGTGAGTTGCTTGTCGTATTGACTGAGAGAGAGAGGCCGTATCTGAGCAAGAAAAGAGGTTTTCTGGGGGTGACTCTTAGGCCTTATTTTAAGTAGACTTAGCCTGTCCTTTGCAAGGATACATTTCATATGAACAAACCCCAAGATTGAGGGCTCTGCCTGTTGCTTTGGTTGTCCCCACTGCTTGTGAGAATATCAGGAATTCTCCACATAGGGAAGTTGAATTTTCTCCCTTTCTCACCATTCCCCCAAGGGACTTTCAAATACTTTTTTTATTCACTGTTCAAATCACTCTGAGATTTATCTGGGCATCACCCTGGACAAACCTACAAAATCTAATGGCCTACTCAAGGTTCCATGTACTTATGGTGTTCAATTAAGCTGTCTACATAAGTTATATCAGGAAACGCACTAGTCAAAATATAAATTTTGTACCAAATAAACATTTTTTTCTTTAGTCTCACGTATAAGTTAAAGTTTTAAAATATGAATTACCATCTATTTTTAATACCCTGCAGTATTGACATTCCTTTGTTCTTCCTTGTGCAAAAAACATTTTTTAATTTATGCATTTAGTCACTATCATTGTACACTCTAGGCATTTCTAGATTATACCATCTCAGTCTTTATCATCATCTTTCCTTCTGATTTCATCTGTGCCCCACCCCCAGCCCTGTTTCCTCTATCATTCTCACATTCAGCTTCATTCAGTGTACTAACATTATTGTATTACAGTTGGGTAGCATTAGTCTATCCATTTCTGAAATTTTACAATCAGTTCTGTTGCACAATCTGTATCCCTTCAGTTCCAATTACCCAAAATCTACCCTATTTCTATCTCGTGGTGTCCTCTGTTCTTAATTAAAATTCTCCAATTCATTCATTAATGTTAGTTCATATCAGTGAAACTATACAGTATTTGTCCTTTTGTTTCTGGCTAATCTCATTCAGCATAATGTCCTCAAGGTCCATCCATGTTGTTACATACTTCATAACTTTATTCTGTCTTACAGCTGCATAATATTCCATCATTTGTATATACCACAGCTTGGTTAGCCACTCGTTTGTTGATGTACATTTGGGCTGTTTCCATCTCTTGAAAATTGTAAATAATGGTGCTATAAACATTGGTGTGCAAATGTCAGTTTGTGTCCTTGCCCTCATGTTCTCTGATTAGTTACCTAGCAATGGAATTGCTGGATCATTTGGCAATTCTATACTTAGCTTCCTGAGGAACTACCAAACTGCCTTCCACAGTGGTTGTACCATTTTATAGTCCCACCAACAGTGGGTAAGTGTTCTTCTTTCTCCACATCCTCTCCAGCACTTGCTTTCTGTTTTACTGATAATGGCCATTCTGGTAGGTGTGTGATGATATCTCATTGTGATTTTGATTTGCATTTCCCTAATAGCCAGGGAAGTTGAGCATCTTCCCATGTGCCTTTTAGCCATTTCCTCTTCTGAGAAGTGTCTGTTCATGTCTTTTACCCATTTTGTAATTAGGTTGTTTGTCTTTTTGTTGTTGAGTTGAACAATCTCTTTATATATTCTGGATACTAGACCCTTACCTGATATATCATTTCCAAATACCGTGTAGCCATTGTGTAGGCTGTCTTTTTACTTTCTTGACAAAGTTCTTTGATGCACAAAAGTGTTTCATTTTGAGGAGTTCCCATTTGTTTATTTATTTCTTCATTGCTCGTGCTTTGGGTTTAAGTTCTAGGAAACCACCTCCTATTATAAGATTTATAAGATATTTCCCTACATTTTCTTCTAAAAGTTTTATGGTCATAGATCTAATGTTTAGGTCTTTGATCTATTTTGAGTTAAATTTTGTATAGTGTGTGAGATATGGACCCTCTTTCATTCTTTTGCATGTGGATATCCAGTTCTCCAAGGACCATTTATTGGAGAGATTGCTCTGTCCCAGGTGAGTTGGCTTGACTGCCTTATCAAAGATTAATTGTCCATAGATGAGAGGGTCTATATCTGAACACTCTGTTCAATTCCATTGGTCAGTATATCTATCTTTATGCCAGTACCATGCTGTTTTGACCACTGTAGCTTTGTAGTATGCCTTAAGGTCAGGTAGTGTGAGACCTCCAACTTCGTTTTCTCTCTCAGGATATTTTTAGCTATTCAGGGCACCCTGCCCTTCCAGATCAATTTGCTTATTGTTTTTTTCTATTTCTAAAATGTTTTTGGGATTTTAATTGGTATTGCATTGAATCTATAAATAAATTTAAGTAGAATTGACATCTTAACTATATTTAGTCTTCCAATCCATGAACACAGTATGCCCTTCCATTTATTTAGGTTTTCTGTGATTTCTTTTAGCAATTTCTTGTAGTTTTCTGTGTAGAGGTCTTTTGTCTCTTTAGTTAAAGTTATTCCTAAATGTTTTATTCTTTTGGTTGCAATTGTAAATGGATCTTTTTTTTCTTGATTTCCCCTTCAGATTGCTCATTATTATTGTATAGAAACACTACAGATTTTTGAGTCTTGGCCTTGTAACCTGCCCCTTTGCTGTACTCATTTATTAGCTCTACTAGTTTTGCTGTGGCTTTTTCAGGGTTTTCGACAAATAGTATCATATCATTTGCAAACAATAAGAGTTTTACTTCTTCCTTTCCAATTTTGATGCCTTGTATTTCTTTTTCTTGTCTAATTGCTCTGGCTTGAACTTCCAGCACAATGTTGAATAACAATGGTGATAGTGAACATCCTTATCTTGTTCCTGATCTTAGGAGGAAAGTTGTCAGTTTTTCCCCATTGAGGATGATATTAGCTGTGGGTTTTTCATATATTCCCTTTATCATTTTAAGGAGGTTCCCTTCTATTCCTATCCTTTGAAGTGTTTTCAGCAAGAAAGAATGTTAAATTTTGTCAAATGCCTTTTCTACATCAATTGAAGTGATCATGTAGTTTTTCTGCTTTGATTTGTTGGTGTGTTGATTTACATTAATTGATTTTCTTATGTTGAATCATCCTTGCATACCTGGGATGACTCTTACTTGGTCATGGTGTATAATTCTTTTAATGTGCTGCTGGATTTGATTTACAAGAACTTTGTTGAGAGATTGGCCTATGTTCATTAGAGAGATTGGTCTGTAATTTTCTTTTCTTGTAGTATCTTTGTCTGGCTTTGGTATGAGGGTGATGTTGGTTTCATAGAATGAGTTAGGTAGCCTTCCCTTCTCTTCAGTTTTTCTGAAGAGCTTGAGTAGGTTTGGTACTAATTCTTTCTTGAATGTTTGGTAGAATTCACATGTGAAGCCATCTGGTCCTGGACTTTTATTTTTTGGGAGCTTCTTAATGACTAATTCAGTTTCTTTACTTGTGATTGGCTTGCTAAGGTCTATTTCTTCTCAAGTCAATGTTGGTTGTTCATGCCTTTCTAGGAAGTTGTCTATTTCATCTAAATTGTCTAGTTTATTAGCATAAAGTTGTTCATAGTATCCTCTCATTACCTTCTTTATTTCTGTGGGGTCTATGGTTATGTCTCCTCTTCCATTTCTGATTTATTTGCATCCTTTCTTTTCTTTTTGTCACCCTCACTAAGGGTCTATCAATCTTATTTTCTCATAGAACCAAATTCTGGTTTTGTTGATTTTCTCGATTGTTTTCATGTTCTCAATTACATTCATTTCTGCTCTAATCTTCATTATTTCTTTCCTTTTGCTTGCTTTGGGATTAGTTTGCTGTTCTTTCTATAGTTCTTCCAAGTGGACAGTTAATTCCTTGATTTTTGCTCTTTCTTCCTTTTTGATGTAGGCATTTAGGGCAATATAGTTCCCTCTTAGCACTGCCTTTGCTGCATCCCATAAATTTTGATATGTTGTGTTTTCATTTTCATTTGCCTCAAGATATTTACTGATTTCCCTTTAATTTCTTCATTGGCCCACTGGTTGTTTAAGAGTGTGTTGTTGGCCTCCATATACTTATGAATTTTCTGGCCCTCTGCCTATTATTGATTTCCATCCAACTTCATTCCTTTATGATCTGAGAAGGTGTTTTATACGATTTCAATCTTTTTAAATTTATTAAGACTTGCTTTGTGACCTAGCATATGGTCTATCCTTGAGAATTATGCATGAGCACTTGAGAAAAAGTTATATCCTGCTGTTGTGGGGTGTAATATTCTATAAATATCTGTTAAGTCTAGTTCATTTATTGTATTATTCAAATTCTCTGTTTCTTTATTGATCCTCTGCCTAGATGTTCTGTTCATTGATGAGAGGGGGGAATTGAAGTCTCCAGCTATTATGGTAGATGTGTATATTTCTCTTTTCAGTGTTTTCAGTGTTTGCCTCATGTATTTTGGAGTGCTCTGGCTCGGTCCATAAAATTTTTGATGAGGTATTCCATGTCTGTTCAAACATTCTGAATATTTCAACTCCTGTATCTCATTTGAATTGTTGGCTTGTTCCTTTGACTGGGCCATCTCTTCAATTTTCCTGGTATGATTCATTATTTTTTGCTGGCATCTAGACATTTAATTTCCTTAATTAGTTTATTCTGGAGATTACCTAGGATTTTCTTGCTGGATGACTTTGTTGTCTGTCTGTTCTTTGACATTCCGTTCAGCTTTTTCTAGACCTTAAGCTTAGGTTTTGTTTAACAAATCATGATTTTTCAGTTCCTGTTTTCTTGTTTCTTGCCCTGCCTGTGTGGTGCCTTTTTTTTTTTCTTCCCTTAGGAGGGTCTACTTAGGTATTACAGACCCCAGTCAGATTTTCCCAGATGAAACTGGCCTCCTCTCAGTAGGTAAGAGTCACCTGCCTCAGTTTTCCCTGAGTGTGAGACAGCAGCTAGTTGAAAAACTTTCCTGTGCAGCCTCTGGAGTCTGTGTTTTTCCTATCCTGCCTAGTATGTGGCGCTTGTCTGCCTGCAGGTCCCACCAGCGTAAGGTGAAGTGGTACCTTTAATTTCAACAGACTCTCCCTGCTGGGGGTGTGGTTGAGACAGAGGAGAGGTTGTAGGCTGGTTTTAATCACTTCAGTTTTCCAGACCCTGGGGTCTGAATTCCTTGAAGGAGGGAATCCACCTGAGCTGGCCCCACCCCTCTCCTGGGGAAGGCACAGCCTCCAGACAAACTCTCAAACAAGCTTAATTCTGCCCATACCCAGGGCAGGTGGAACCTGAGAAGCCCTGCAGCTGTATCCAAAGAGCAGTCAAGCCAGAGAAACACAGCCACAAAAAAGAAAAAAGAATCCTTTTCAGAGCAAGACCCCCATTCCTCAGGCTTGCCAATCAAGAGCTTAAGTTGATACATTGCTCTGTGTATCTCCAGGTCCTATGTGCCCCCTCTTTTCCTTCAGGGCGCAGATCCTTTCAAGTATTTTGTGCTGTCTGATCCAAAAAATGTCTATTTTTTTTTTCTTGTTCCATCATCCCTGCCCCCTCTGATTTCCTTCAGTAGTCTAAAGCTTTGTATTCCTGGGGTGGGCATGGAGCAGGGTGCAGGGTGTGGGGAGGGGCACAACAGTCTGGTCACAGGTTGCAGTGCAGGTATATGCACGGGTTGGGGACTCTCCACTGGTACCCGTGAGCACTGGGTGTGGATCACGGGGTTGTGGATGTGCAGTGCAGGGGCCGTGGGTGTGAGGTGCGGCTCAGGCAGCCTTGGAGCACAGGAGCAGGGTGAGGCATGGGGTACACAGAGATGGGGCATGGCAGGAGTCAGATTGGGGGGGCTGAGTGGATGTGCTGAGGCTGGTATGTGGGCAGGATGCAGGTGGGTGTGTGAGTATGCGGGTCATGGGTGTCGGGGTGTGGGATCAGGGCATAGAAGTCAGGGCACAGGGAAGTTGGGGCACGGATGTGTTGTCGTGTAGGAGGAGGAGTCCACGGGGCTGGGATGTGAGTGTGTTGGGGCGGGGCACATGTCAGGGAGGTTGTGGGACATGTGTCAGTGGTGGGTGAAGATGGGTGGGCAATGCACTGGCTTGAGTCCACAGAAATGGGGGTGG